>SDVV010000990.1:0-27639 GCA_016164225.1 Gammarus roeselii | reverse complement strand
TATATGCTCAAGGAACAATGATTCCCCGCAGTTGTATATTTGTATATAGCTAGCTATCTACAAAAGTTTACACTCAATTCCAAAATCCTTCTCACGCAACAAACTACAACATATTCTGTGTATTACCACCAAATCTGGCCCTAATCCAATGGAAACTCTAGTCAGAGCATCAAAGTTTGCTGTACATTGATTTTTTCGAACCAAAATTATCAGGGTCCTGAAAAAAACATCAATCTGCTCCAATTCAAGACAGCCCCTGTAAAACGCATAAAGACACACTTGTCGATGTTCAATGAGAGATTCCATGGCAACCACACAGACTGCACCAAATTCAGATCCCTCTGCAAGGAAGACACTCCCAGGCAAACTGCTTGTACATCGCAGGGGAAACTCAAATTAAGTTTGAATTTGCCAGCAAAGGCCTTCCACTCACAAGCCACGCCTGCTGCAACATGATTGACATATAGCAGGAACAAGAGCAGACCCAGCACAGAACCCTGGGGCACACCACTTGTCACCTCTCGGAAGTCACTGACAACTCCCCCCCACAGAAACACACATTTGCCTCCCTATCAGAAAATTACAAATCCAATCTAACAGTCCATCCAGAATACCCACACATCTCAGTTTGTCCAACAAAACCGAGTGACTGACCACCTAAATTGCTTTAGAGAAATCCAGAAAGACCACATCAACAACCATTCCTTCATCTACCCGATCAGCAACCTCACCATAAGTAAGCAAAAGTTGGTCTTCAGTGCTCCATCAAAAGATTTAGGATAAATGAGAGAGGATTGGACCCAAGACTGAGCCCTGTGGAATTCCACTGGGAACATCCCTTGGCTCACTATTCACTCCATCAACACCAACACACATAATGTGCAAATCAAGAAAACTACCAATCCACCTCAACAGAACCTCAGGAACTCAAAGGGCCTGTAACTTAGAAGGAAAATAGGATGGGAGACAACATCAAATACTTTTGAAAAATCAAGCATGGCCATAGCTTAGCTACAACCAAGCCAGCATCAACAGACTTAACTACATCCAAATAAGCCAGCAACATCTGATCCTCTGTTGATATAGCCTTCCTAAATCCAAACTGTCTGAAAGAAAGGAGCTGGTAAGACTTCAAATAGTCCAACCAGCTCAGCAGCAACCATCCTCTCTATTAGCTTGCAACCAACAGAGGCAAGGCTAACTGGACAATAGTTGAAGGGATCATAGGCTATCTAGATTTTCTTTTAAAAATTGGAATCACCAATTAATGCTTAATGCACTCTGCAAAGAAAGGCTCAAGATAATAAAGAGAAGCTGTGTCAGTTGCAGAGCACACTCCCTCAGCAACTTTGGGTGAAGTCCATTCATGCCCATCACTGAATTAACACATGCAAATGCGTAAATTGGTTTTACTTAACCAAGCGTATTTTAACAACTCTCCATACTGTACTAATTTCACACTTAGCTGCTTTTTCAAACATTGTTTAAAATTTCTAAGTATTTTTTTATCTAAACCAGGTAGCATCGACCGGGGTGACTCCCCGTATTTTACGCATACTTTGAAATAACTCAGAAAGTATGCGGCTAAGAAACTTCGTATTTAGCTACCGTGTGCATAGCTACTATTAAGGCCATGAAGCCCTAAGTTTCAACATTCTATTATCAACCAAAGAAATGTTATTTACAAACAACCGTGTGGTGAGCTATGGCCCCTAATTGAGGGAAATTTCTTGCACCCCCCATACATCAATAATTGAAATGCAAATTGGAAGTTTGAGAGTTCCAATAGAAAGAGCATGCCTATATTAGTATATATCAGTTGCTTAAAATAAAATGTTACGTAAAATATTATATCAGATAATATTTTTTGTGCTGGCAATGGGCCCGGGCCCAGGGGAGGTGAGAGAGAAACTGATTGTGAAGAAGGACAGAACCAGGAGAAAAGTAGGATGAAAGCTTGGGAAGAACAGAGCACAGTTCAGAGAGAGAGAAATGGTGATTGAGAGTGTCATCTGCATCTGAGTTAAGCTTATCACTGAAATACACTGAGTCAGGTTCAGCAAGGAGGTAGACATGAGAAAGAAAGAAGAAAGTGTGAAGCTAGCACATTTGCTGCTTTGGTGGATGAAAGAGGAGAGGTACGGGTTGAGAGGGGAAAAGTAGTACGAGGAGGTTGTCCAGAGATTGATAGAAACATCTTCCATTTCTGTGCAGATGGAGTGCGGTGGGTGATACAAGCAAGAAAAGCATTCCAATAAGTATTTTTTTGTCAAAAGTGTGTTACCTGCTATTGCTATGAATTTATCACGAGCAGTTTTGTTTGCTGGGATTGGGAATCAAAAATTAGGTGAATAGCTTTGCGGCGATTGTTGACAGCCGCCTGCTTGCAAGTTGCATTCCACCAGGGATTCCCAGGGCACCTTGGGGTAGGTAGAGGAGGATCTAGGGGGAAAATATTTCTTTGCAGTGTTCAGGACCACAGTTTCACAGGAATTGTATGCTGTTGTTGCAGTATCTGACCTTTCAATGCAGGAGGAGGATAAATCTGCATCTCTTGTTGTGGCAGGTACTTTGTTGAAGTTCTAATGGGGGGGGGGAAAGATAGGCGTGGATAGGTGTGATTACAAGAAGAGAGGAGTACAGGAAGATGGTCACTGCCAAGTTCAGGTGCTAGAGAGATGGCAAAAGAGTGAGTGTTGAGTGGTAACAAAAAGGTCAAGATTGGATGTAGATCCAGAGGCAGGGTCTACTTGGGTAGGAAAGTTTGGAGGGTTCAATAATAAGAGACTGTCACTGCATGTGAGGAAGTCAAAAAGAGCAAGACCAGTTGGGTTTATCAAGTTCCTCAATGGTTTCCAATGCTGATGGCTGGCATTAAAATCTCCACATACAATACTACAAGAGCCCAACTAAGCCAAACAATGGGAAAATTCTGGCAAAGATACATTTTTACACAGATTGTAGACAAGGAGTATGCGTGATTAAGTCGAATCTATGTCTAATGCCAGATTCTCGAGGACCCGTTCTGCAAAAGCAACAAGTGGCACTGACCTGTGCTTCACACAAACAGGAATTAAAATTGCCAGTCCTTCAAAGCCATCAAGACTGTTTCTGCGGTAAAAATGGTACCCTGGAAGGGGAGGCTCTGTGAAGAATGAAGGTGGGTGTCAGTGAGGCAAATGGCATTTTGAAGAATTATAGGAAAATACTGCTTAAGCCAAGACAATTTTTGCAATAATCCCCTGGAATTACACTGCAGCAAGAGAGTTTGAGAATGAGAAGTTAGATCAGGTGAAGCTCTGAAGAGAAAAATAGTGGGGCAGAAAGAGATTGAAGAAGAGCAGATCAGTAGGAAGGCTGGAAAGGATCCAACCCAGAAGCTGTTGAAGTAGAGATTTGAGAACAGTAAGGAAAGGGGATCTAGGTGCTGAAGAGGTACCAGAACAAGTAGAGTGTGAGTAAGGAAGTGAAGAATCTGAAGGGGATGAACCTAGGCAGGATGAGCCTATTGCATCAGCAGAAGAGGGTCAAGGCCCTTCTGAGTTGTACCACAAGTTGCCACCAAGAACCACAGCATATTTGGCTGTCAAGTGGGGAGGTGTTTTCTTTGACTGAGCTTTTTTGGGAGCTTTCTTTTGGGCAGATGTGGGAATACAAAAGGCTGATGAAGAAGGGCAAGATGAAACAGAAGAGAATCAGAGAGAGGCAGCTGAGTTTGTTACAAGGTTTGACCAGGATTTCATAGAGGATTTAGAGTCAACGGTAGCCTGGAGAAGTATTGGAGAAAGAGTAGGAGAGGATATTGTGACAGGTTGGGGAGAAGGCAGTTTTCCTGGGCTCAAGTAGAGTGTTGCATAACAGGCAAATGCTCAATCTCTGTGAAGGTTGCCACATTGCACTTGAGCTGCTGCTGTACAAAATTTGCATTGTGTTGATGAGCAAGTATGTGAAGAGCCAGGCCCACAGGCAAAGCAGTGCAACTCATTTGATTCTTCACAGGCTGTGGTAATATGTTTGGTAGATGAGTACTTGGCATATCATGCACAACAGTGACATGAAATAGCAGCATGACCCTACCTTTGACAACGATAACAGCGGATAGGTGGTAGGAAGAAGAAAAAACACTGTGAAACACTTTCATAGAACACCTGCTCACAGATTGCATCAAAAGGAGATGAGCATCAAATGGAGATGAGCATCAAATTGATTGACGAGTTAGCAGAATTTGAGGCTAAGAGGGATTTTATAAGGTAGAGTTTTTCACTGCCAAAATAAAATTGGCAGCACAAGAAGAGAAAACAGTCAGGAGTGCCATGATAGCATGATTTGGTTTTCTAAGAGTTAAAATTAATCTGTCCTCAATATCAATTAAATCAAAAACAATTTCTCTAATGTAAGAAGTGTGAGTCCAAGGAACTTCAACAAGGAGCCTAATTTACTTTGTTCATGACAAATTAATGAGGTTCAGAGTGAATTGCAATGATTTTATTGGTTTGTATCTGCCCCACAATGACTGTTCCTTTAAGATTTCTCTCAAGAGAGTTGGGGATCAGGCACACTAGTGCAGTCCATTTCAGTAGGGCTGAGTTGAAGAAGTTAAAGGGGAGGGCTTCATGATCCTCATAGTGATAGAGGTTGAGGCAGACAGTTAGTGATGATTAGGCAGGGTGATGAGCAGAGGAGTTCCTTAAAGTGTGGATATTTAGTGCACTGACTGGTAGTGGCTGAAAATGAAGCTAAAGCAGAGTCAAAGTCTGCTGCTGCAGGTCTTTTAAATGATAGATAAAATTTCTGGTCAGGAAAGACATATGAGGCAGGAGGATTGGATGCTATGAGGTTGTCAGTGTTAGACAGTGGATACCAGACCATGTCTACTTCAGCCAACAGGCAGAGTAGACCACCTGAGTGTTTGGCAATGCTGATAGTAGCAAAAAACCAAGCTGATGGGTTGGTGAGATTGAAGTACCTACCAGACAACTAAGGTGGTGGATTTATTGAGTACAAGAAGATGCAGCTTTAATTAACAGATGATCTGAACAGAAGATAAAGGTACAGGACAGAACACATCCGATATGCAGAACGGTTGAAACGAGGGTTTGGGGTTCCAGCATTCTAACATACCCTAGGCTAGATATGAGATTCATGCTGGCTTATGGTAGGGAAGTGCTGCCTGACAACCAGCCACCCATGCACTTCAGTAATCTAAATTCTTAGTAATTTGGAATATTCACGTTCATCATATTATCACCAGTAAGAGCTAAAACAAACTCGCACCAAATAGTTTTGTTTTGGCCTTGTTTTTCGTGAACTCAAGGTTACTTGTAGTAGGTTTTACCCAAGTGGACAAAAAGTTAAGTTGTCCCAACCCCGCGTCACCTGTTAGGGACACAGTCAATTCTCTTCAAGTAAAATTTACACCCGCAAAGCTGATGCGCCACACTGCTTGACCACGTCACATCGATCTGATGTGCCGTTCACAGTACATATGCCCTATCCCGGTAACAGCGCATCACCCTGCGTATGTTAGGGTAGGTTTTTCTAAATTCCTCATTTCTGATTTGGGGCAGCTTTTTAGGGTAAACACGTGGCTGACATTGGCTCGGCACGTTTACTTGTTCAATACTTCCCTGTCACACGAGACTGACATAGTGTTTAGAACCACCCTCCACGACTGGCACCTGACACATGGAAGCTGAATTATTCTTTATTATTACCCAGGGGAAGTCGCCGGTTTCTGAACCCGAAATACCAATGTTTTGCCAATAATTTAATATCTTTCATAGAGGCTACTGCGACATTATTTTTGTTCATCGTAAAAGTCCTCAAGCAATGATTTGACGTTCTGAAAATTATGTTGACTTTGATTATATAGCTGTTTTTAAGTGAACTACCGTTTCAGCAAATCTAGGCAACAAACCGTTGGTTAACGAAGATGACATTTTAGGGACTCGCGAAGTCGAGTTCTGCATTGCTCTCCCTCTCATCAACTATCGTACAATTCCCTTCCTGTAAATATTGCATTTCCTTTCATGAATAAGGCATTATATTTTTTACCATTGTATTAACTCCTATTGGAAATGTGTCGTAGATGCAGTTTTCCCTCTGACGGTGGGAGTCCCTCCATACGTCAACTTGCCATCAAGCAGTGAGGGACTTCAGCTCGAAGTTCCCGGCGTATACTAGTAGTGATCAGCAATCACACTACATTCACGCAGTCAATCCAAATTATTACAACTTGTAAATTCTTTTGTGTATATATAATCAGTAGTGTAAATAGTAGAAATCATGTAAATATAGAGTTAGAAATATTGTATATAACAAAGTAGAAAATTAGGGTAGCAGATGAATAAAACACACAACCTAGGAACTGTGGGTACAGTCATATACAAACAAACATGGCACAACAAGAAATTATTACGTTATTAATGGTTCCGGAACAACAACATACAATGCCATGAGAATTTCTCAAGCACAACAAATTAATAAAAATTATTAATCAGAAATAATCCAGCAAGTATGTTGGAAACACACCGCAGAACGGTTTACGGACGAAGTATTGTACCAACGTTGTTTATTATTTTCGGGATGAAAGCAAGTGTGGCTGCTTCCGGGATAAATAAATAAATTAAAACTTCTGTCAAGTGAACATCATAACTTTTTCGTACTGCAAATTAAACATTCATAACTTTTTGGTGACTGAGTGAACGTTTTTAACTTTATTCATTTCAGAGTAGGATACCGCCTTGACTCACTTAAATGGTATAAAACTTCACCACAATAAAAACCTACACAACCCATTTGAGAATAAGATTGATTAAATTAATGACAAGAGAGCTTACAAACCAAGGACTTGAAATAACACACAATATGGTATTTTCAAATACTCATCTTGTATTGTGAAGCAAGAATGATGATGAAGTTAATTAATCTTGACTCATCACGATCAAGTCTTGCCGAGGATGCTACGAGGCTCAGACCAGATCTTCGGCACAGCCACATCAGCAGTCTGCCCCGTCTGGCTGCAATCAATCACGTGTCGGCACGGCCAGAGACTCAGGCTAGACCTTCGGCCAAGCCTCACTCAGCCTCCACTAGAGACAGCAACAAGTTGTACACAAGAAATTGCTGCTAGCCGCTACCCACAACTTGCCAGGCCCCCATCTCTCAAGACCGTATGGCCCACAAGACAGGCCAACGTCGGGGCAGGAATGAACTATTATTTGCTTTGATTAACGCGTGGCGATAATATTCTCGCCCATATTTTGTTTGCTCGTGATTTCATTTATCTAATGCCAATTTAACGCAATCAGTCACCACGTTCACTGTTTTCTTCTATTAAAATGCCTATTTTGATCCTCCACGTAGTACTACAATTTTGAATTGCATTATATCAGATCTCACCAATAAACTTAATTTAGACAGGAATTCTCTCGTAATTCCACCTCTTGTGGTCAAACATTACGAGTATTGTCACGGTAAATACAAGCATAAAGGCTAAACCCTTCAAACATTTTTGTTAACGATTTACCACTTGGTTAACTGTGAAAATCAGTATCGAACAATTTAATTTTTGTTACATTTAGCTTCCGTTAACTCAAGTGCATTTGCTCAAAAAATCGTATACATCGATGTAGTGTTCCGCTTCATACTGCTCTACGATCGGTTCATTTACTGGACGATTATTTTGTAAGGATGCTCAAGCAACGTCAGCGATGCCTGCGCGGAGCGTTCTCATCAGTAGGCGTGGATGCAAAACAGGAGAGTGATGTGAGAGGTGCATGTGGGAGCCTTAGTGACAGAGACCAGTGTTAGTCTGTCAACTACCCGTTCGTTATCGTCATTTGACTGTGTATGGTCTACGTGATGTCTCCATAGCTGTTCATTCTCCATGTGGATGGTGCGGTCAGGAAGGTGAGCGTGTAGAGGTCCACAATTGACCCTACATTATCCTAATAATACTAAACACATTATACTTGCATTACGCATCTTTTGATCTCGTTGTTGCATCTCTCTGTAGGTAGCTACAAAATTTCCGTTCAGCTAATACAAACTGCTTACAACCATAATGGCAGTGCAACAAATATTTATTTTGGCTAAACAAATATACATACCAGCACTAAAAGCCATGGAACATGCATCAGAAGGAATAAAAGATTCATAGAAATATTTTAACAAAAATCTGTCAACAAGCTGAGCGTTTTTTTTTTAGACTCTTCTGAGAGAGCGACCAGAGCGTAGTTCTCGTGGCAGTAGTATTATATCCCGGCATAAACATACAGGAAGTGCAACCGAGGCCACAGAGGCAAAGAAAGACACAGCAGAAGCTATATTGGGTTTAAATCCAAACCTATAGATAGACTGTAGCTAGGCTAGACAGCCTGGGCCAGTGCAACTTAGGCTTACCTTGGATACTGCTCAACAGAAGACAGGTGAGAATAACAGTGTTTAATATGTCCTATCCCCAGTGTAGAGCAGACTAATAAATACAGTTGCAGATTTCTGCAGCAAGACAATATTGTAAATACCTGGATGCAAGATTTCAACTGTGCAAAGGCATGAAGCTAGCTATGGGGGATTCCTCTGCCAAATGCCATAACAAGATTGTCAGTTATGCTAACATGATAGCAATCTTTAGATCTGAGTAGCACCCTCCCATGATCCATGCCTATTTATAGATATTTATATATAGCTATATAGTGCCTATATAGTGTAAATATATATTTCTTAATATTGACATCTCTCTTTTAATTATTATACATCCAGAATACATATTCTGGGACATGAACATAATATCAAGGCCAGTAAAATTCATGCATTATGAAGCTTAAGAATTCAATTTTTTATTCCTGGTAGCTACACCCTTAGTGGTATCCTATTTCTCTTATGATATTGCTCTTGTATTAATTTTTATTACATGCACCCAATCTGTCTGCCTGTATAAGGCAGGCAGAATGGTATGTGATTATCTCCCATGTGACACACACTTAGCCAAATATTTTATGTGCAGCCTTTCAGCCCGCTGCACGTAAACATCTTCAGGCGAGAAGAAACGGCATTTTCGTTGAGTCTCAAAAATTCCAGAAAAAAAGTCCCTCCAAGGATAACGACGCCACCAAGATTTTCTTACCGGCTTTCCTATCTCCCTTCTTTTCCCCTTCTATATTACCTTGGATATCTTCATTCAGTTAAATTGGGATCAATACCAAAGATTTTGCTCACCCTTGTCTTATTTTCCTTGAGTCTGTTTTCTGGTGCTTGCCCATAATACTCAACCTCATTTGTAAGAAAAGGATAGCATAACATGGAGTCAGATTGTGCCTTGAATGTGAAAGCACAGTGTTCACTTGAATTATTATCGTTCACAGAAGCTCATTCACTATTAACTTTTTGAGTAAAAAAAGGGTAAATTACCTTTCATTAATAAAAATATATAACATCACCTAAAAGCGCGAGTGTGCTGGGTCGTGGCTTGGAACTAACGGGCGGAGTTGACAGATGAGCCAGTTGTAATTTGCGGATGATACGGTCCTGGTTACGGATTCAGAGGAGAAGCCATGTAGGCTAGTGTCTGCGTTTAGTAGAGTGTGTGAGAGGAGAAAGCTTTGAGTGAACGTGGGTAGAAGAAAAGTAATGAAATACTCGAGGACTGTCGATGCGAGCAAAATTAGTGTCCGTATAAATTGAGAGCTGTTGTAGGAAGTCCAGTGTTTTAAGTATCTGGGCACCCATGTGGAGATGACTGAACTATTGGAAACTGAAGTGAAGGCGCGAATGAAAGGGGGTGTAAAGTGTAGGGTGCACTGAAGAGTGTAATGAGCTGTAGGACATTGAGGAAGGAAGCAAAGAGAAGGCTGTATGAGGGTGTAGTCGGAGCTGAGACTTGGGGGGGGGGGGGGGGGGGGGGGGGGGGGGGGGGGGGGGGGGGGTAAGAGCACATAGAGAGAATGGATGAATGAAGGTGAGTGGTCGCAGGCTTAGAGGTAAACCAAAGCTTGGGTGGGTGGATGGTGTGAAACAGGCGTTAGGAAGGAGAGTCATGAATATGGAAGTAGCGAGAGAGCGTGCAATGAACAGGCGTGAGCAGAGATTGGTCTGTTTTGACGCTGCTCTGATGTGCTTTCCCGCCCTTGGCATCAAGTTGTCAGGATAGTTGTGGGTGGGTGGGGGGGTACCCGGTCATCATGATGCGGCGGGGGTAAACTAGTGAAAACTGTCGGGCCCTGCTGCTGTCGCATAGTTACTATCTGATCTGGTTTGATCCTCATTTACACCAGAGCCTCAACGCGAGTCATAATAGGCTCCCCGTAGGGCTCGATGATCATAGATTCCAGTAGGCTCGAACGTCTCAGTGTGCGAGAAAAAAAAACGCCGTTAAAGTTAGAAAAATGTGAACGTTTTAGCAATGTCAGACACACGCTGGTACGCACAAAAAAAACGCTTAGACGGAACAGATTTTTAGTTTAGGATGTAACTAGAATTGGATTCGAGTGAAAATTAATGCTAGCTACTTGAGTAGTCACAGTTTTGTGGATGAATTAAATTGATGCTTGCACTTTATTTTTTCAAGGTGCAACAATACAATCAATGATGAAACTAATAAATTAATTTAACTTGAATATGTGTCCCACTTGGGCATTAGGTGTCTGACTCCATGAATTGAATGGAATTGTTTTTAGGTAGGGTGTAGTAAGCTTCCGCCTGGCAGCTTTAAGGGTTTGGAATGAAGGAAAACTGTAATCTTTGGCTTGGTGTTTTGACTAAGATGCACTTAACTTGATATTGTTGGTATTACTTGTACTTGGTCTGGGTTTGACTCGGTCCACGGGTTCTGCCCGTGGTCTTGACTGAAGTGGACTGGAAGCTGTCCTTAATCAACTCTTTAGTCTTCTAGCCTTGGTCCTCTTGGACTTCTACTTTGTTCCGGGGCCAATCAAAGGGCTGGAAGAAAAATGCACTTTTCAGCCGAGGCCACATTGTGGGCACTTCCACTTCATTCTGTTTGCCTCAATACCGGCAAACAAAATGGGTGTAAAAGAGACATATAACTAAAATATACATCCTAGTAGGCCCTTGAAAAAAATTAATTGCGGTCCAAAACCATGGAGATGAAATAGAATTCCCGCATAAAGAGTGTTACACCATGCGAACTAGGTACCAACTGATTATCCTATTATAGCTAGTCAAGGATAATGTGTGAGTGATATAAATACATTGTAATAACTGAAAACGAGCCTACAAAGACAAGTTGTGTCCAGGAATCTACATGGAAGTTCCTAACTATGTGGATGCAATAATTATGACTTATCATCAGCACCCAGATGGATATAGAAATATGGGTAGTCTAATCTGGTTACCACGAATTTAGAATAATATACCAGAATAATTATTAACTACCTGAAGAAATGCGAAACAGGCATTTCATGGCGATCAATACTCTCATACACATTATAATATTTCATACCTGTTCTTCTGTGGGAGTCGTAGGAGTCCTAAGGTTTAGGTAAGCCCTTGTGTTGACACTGATAGTTGTGTTATCATTAATGCCATATATTGATGGACATTATATTACTTTGATGTCAGTTATTAGAAAGCACGAAAGGGATCAACGTACATTCCTGAAAATGGTGAAGGGAAAATGAATACGTTTGTGCTTGAGACCTCTAGCCTACCTACAATTTCACTCTTCTGTAGCGTATAAGCACAATATAAAGAACACTTGTTATCGGTTGAGGCAGTTTTTTAGCAGTCTCGTGCTACATCAACAAATAATAATGTTTTATTTTGAATAAAACAATACTAAACGTCTTGCCTCGGATGTTCCAGGAATTAAGCCTCTAGAAATGTGAAAACCAGGATGGATGGTCTTGCCAACATGGGTCTGAAGAAAAATATCTGACCTCTACAGATCTCAGTATCGAATCATTGAGAACTTCGAGAGTAATATGTACGCACGCTAGTGCGTACAGGTAGCATCGTCGAGACTGGTAGAAGGTTTACGGCTACACAGACAAAGTTAGCTCCGACAGCAACGCAACACAATGTTTATAGCTACGTGGCCAAGTTCCTAGAGGTACAATTTATTTATTAAGGTAAGATAAAGAATAAGACGAAACGAATCCATGCCTCCAACCACTCAGAACTCAAAGAGTAATATGCACGCGTGCCAGTGCGCACAGAAAGTATCGTCAAAATTGGTACAATGCCCATGGCTTTACGTATTAGATCAACTTCAACCGCAATGAGTCACAAGGTTTATAGCTACGCAGTCCAGGTCAACCCCAGAAACTACATATGGTCCGTGCATGCACGAGCGACCACAGACTAAAGAAAAAACACCGATTCACAAAATCACAAACAGGAACTCCCGCACAAATATGCTAGCATTATTAAACATAACAAAATTGTGGATCATGAAGAAGAAAGTAAGGGCAGGTTCGTCATGGGCAGAAAAATTGCTCAGATTATTGATTTCGCACTTAATGTATAAGGGAGTCCGGTGGGGGGGGGAGAGGTCGCCTGGGTCCCAAAAGGGCATGATGATTCCCGGGGAGTAACCCAAGTCCCTTGGATTTTTCCGAGCCCGGGGCCCTCGAGACCCCTCGTCTCAGCTCATCTCGGCTTGTCTCGAATCATTTCGGCCAGTCTCGACTCGTCGCGCCCAGCTCGACTGGCCTCAACATGTTTCGACTGATTTCGACCAGCCTCGACGCGGCTCTCCCCCTCTGCGCTAGTAATCATGTGGACTGTAATAACAAAATTTTCACTCAAGCTTTTAGGGTGGGAGTGGGGTGGCAGAGGTCCCTCGGGTCCCAAAAAAGCTCGACGAATGCCGGAGGGTAACCCAAGTCCCCCGAGCTCCCCCAGTTCTCTCGTCTCAGCTCATCTCGGCTCGTCTCGAATAATTTCGGCCAGTCTCGGCTCGTCGTGACCAACTCAACTCACCTCAACATGTTTCGACTGATCTCGATGCACCTCGACCAGCCTCGACGCGACCCTCGCTCTCCGTGCCAGTAATCCGCGGACTGTAATAGTTAATTGTTAATTTCACATATATAATTTTTTCTGTGTATGGGTTTTACAGCAGGGGAAGAAGAAAGCAGGGGCCAGGGTTCAGAGGGGCCTCAAGCGGGTCCCAAAGTTTCTCAAGGAGGTCCCAAAGGGTCTCAGGGGTATCCCAAAGGGCACCGGAAGGGTCCAAGTGGGTACCCTCAAATCCTCCAGGTCTTCCAAGTCCCCCGGGTTTCCGAGACCCCTGGGTCCTTCGAGTCCCACGGGTCCCATGAGTACCCCTCATTCCCGGGTCACCTAGTCTCAACCAGCCTCGGTTCGTTTCGACTCATCGCCTCACCAGTCGACTCGTATCCACTCGCCTCAACCTGCCTCGACTCGTGACGTCCTCTCCAAGCACAGTGCCATTCAAGACTTTCACTCTCTAAGATCAACAGCAACATTATTTCACCATTTAGCCATCAAAACGCCTAGCTGTGCTCGGACATTTATTAGGCGCCCGGGAGAGCGCAAATTCTCCCACCGTAGGTTGGACTAGACTTACTAACACACCGCAGTCCATCTCGGGCCCCGGCGGGCGTTTAACGATACATAATTATTTGTATAGACATACAACAGTTTCCCCCTCGATAGGAGAGTGGCCAAGTTAGGCTGACACAGAGGAGAGAGGCGCCCAATCTCGCCTCCACAAGACCGCCGTGTCCATGCCGAGGCTCGAACTTACGACATGCAGCACCAGAGGCTGACACTTGCAGTCGGACACGCTAACCACTCGGCCACGGCGGCCTCACATAATAAGATAACTAATCCAAAATTGATAACCATAAAAAAGGACACAGATAAATAATAGAGTCTACGAAATAACACATAATAAAATAACAAAATAACCTGTTAATGATCGATAAAATGTATAATCATCCATCCACCCCAAGCATATACTCTGTCTGCCTGCCAATATTCATGTCATGTTGATAAGCTATTCATATTTTCATAACTATGTATGTTCATTCATACAATATATGCTGTATGCGCTTGTTCGTGCTTCATCATACTACGCCGGACGGTAGGAATCATACTGATCGAGCAGTGACATCCGCCCCAATTTCCGTAACCTATGACGTCATAATACTTACCGCTCTGCCATGTGAAAACAAGCCAGTCATGACAGAAGAGGGATTTTCTCGCGCATATCCAGCATTGTTCACTCATACAAGTAATTCACATTTTATCAACAAATAACCATATTGTTCGTTATAAATTATATTTTCTGGATAATTGAAATGTTATAAGATTAGACTAATTAATAGGCTAATCTCCATCGGAGATCCGACGGGAGCCTAGGACGAAATGTTTGGAAGGTATAGCCGGAGTAATGCTGAAGAATTGGATCAATAATGGCAGTGTTCGAATTACAACGGGAGTGGTGAGGAAGTTCGAGGGAGAACAGAGTAGATTTATGTGTTCAAAAGTGGTTCGGACACATGGTGAGGAATGATGATGGGAAATTGGTGGAAAGACTGCTGAAACCGTAGGGGGCTATGCGTAGGGCTAAGGGAAGCCCGGAGTTTGGGTGAATGAAAGGAGTGATGGGATGCCGGTTTTTGGAAAAAGAAAAATCAGTCCGGAGTTGGCGAGAGTGGGTGCATTGGATAGGCGTGAGTAGAGTGTCGTCTGGTTGAGGAACAGGATGAATTTGAGTACGACAGGGCCTTGAAGTTAGGACGCAGCAGGGGTAAACAGTGAAACATCGGGTCCTGCTGCTGACACTGATTTCGGACTTCTCGTGACTTAAGGCATGTGTTGCTGGGTTCTTGACGGACCTTAAAACGCAAAATAGATAAATTTAGTATGTGTGAGTGCGTAAGAGGAGCATCTACCGACGATTAACCCTCGTCTAGGAGATTCGGCTTTGGGTCTGTGTCTATAAATATTCAAAGTGATCAATCCGGTTAGAAGGCGACATGTCATTAGTGAAAATTAAACCAATAGGACCAGATTAGATTAGCGTGCCAAGGCTTTCTAAGTGCGCTGGAGTCAATGTCCTTCTGGCTCCGAACGTCAAACTAGCAGCCAGTGCTGCATTAAGTCATCGTCAGTCTCCGGGATTGCTTCGACTCACAGTATGCTCAGATCACTACTGGTTGTGTGAAGAGGTCACTAATGTGTTCTACTCTACATGAACAAAGAAAAACGGTTTTCTTCCGGGAAGGAGGAATCTATCGGTATGTAAGATTAAGTACGATCAATTCACAACAGATCAGATTTCAGCTAAGAGGTTGGTCTCACGAAGGTAGCTGGGAAGCGGTTCCGCTCTGAATTGCCTTTGCGGGAACTCAGTAGTAGAAGTAGTAGTAGTAGTAGTAGTAGTAGTAGATGTTTCCATGTTCCACCGGAGTCCCAACGCGAAGTTAATGCAGACTCCCCCATAGATGGGTTGAAGAGTGGCGAAGTAGGTGCAGCGTAGATTAAGAGTAGGTTCAACTTAGATTCGGAGTAGTTTCAACGTAGACACAGTGGGTTTAAACAGTTACAGAGTAGGTCTAACAAAGTAACATAAAGTAGATTTAACATGGGTACCAAGTAAATTTGATGCGGCTACAAAGATAATTTGACAAATATAAATTAAATTTACCGTCCGTACAGAGTGACTAACACGGGTACAGAGTAGGCCTCAAAGTAAGTTTGATGAAACTACTAAGAAAATTTGGCAGATGCAAATTAAATTCAACGTGTAAACATAGTAAACCTAACGCGGGTAGATAGTAGGCCAAGCGAAAATCCAAATTATGCTACACACGGATACAAAGTGAATCTAACATAACATATATGCAGAGCAGGTTCATTGCAGACGCAGTAGGTTTTGCGTGGAGGAGTGGTAGCAGCCCCCTTCGTTCTCCGCCGGAGCTCCAACGTGTAGTCACTGAAGGCTTCTCCTCATGGCACGACGATCCGTCGATTCTGCACAGCTTCGCGCACGAAGTTTCAGTAAAAATTCTCAACGAGTACACAGGGAGGACAGCGAGTTCGGGATCAGAGATGATTTAGACCTCGCTACCTCTACACTGCCTCGTAGAGACCTGTGTGTTTTCCGAAAGCGATCAGTTTTTAACGGTGTTCCGTTTATGTGAACAGGCGTTGCAGGTTGCACGGGGGGGCTCAAGAAGGCTCGTCGGGCTGCTGCGAGTGCATCGCAATCTACTAGTAAGTGTTTTACGCTGATTGCCACTTGGTGGCAACAGGGGCATGGTGGTGCGTCCGGCCCCATGTCTTCGTCCATTAGGTGATTGTGAGTTATCCACGTGTGTCCCGTGCATAGACGATCAATGAACACTTGGTCTCTCCTATTAGAAAACCTGGTGTCCTATTCTCCAACGAATGGTTTAACTGCAAGCATCTTCTGTCCACTTTGTTGCCAAGAGTCGTTTCATCGTGATGTTATACGTGAGTTGATGACTGGGAACCAGTCTCGGTAATGTATAAAGATGAATTGTTCTTGCTAGGTAGACACTCGCTTAGCGAAGGAATCTGCGCGTTCGCTTCATCTTATTCCCGCGTGTCCAGGGATCCAGCAGAACTCGACCGCCTGGCCCGCCTCGGACATCGTGAGTAGGTCGTGCTGCATTTTTCTAAGGGCAGGGTGATCAAAGTGCAGAGTTTTCAGCTGGGTGAGAACACTCAGACTAACTGAAAATATAACACTTTTTGGGTGGCGGTTGCTTTTTGTAATGGAGATGGCCAGTTCGAGTGCGTGTAGCTCTGCAGAGAATATAGAGGCCTCGTGGGGTAGGGTGACCGAACGGGAGGTCACTTCGCCTATGGCGACGGCTCCCACTCCATCCGGTGTTTTCGAGCCGTCAGTGTTTAGATGGCGGTGCTCAGAGTACTGTTCATCGAGTAGGCGTAATAATTCTCGGCGGCACGTGTTGGTTGGGGTTGTTGCTTTGGGGTACGTCTGCAGGTCTAGGTTGACCAGTGGTGGGCTGATCATCCACGTTGGTGTGTTGAGTTGAAGAATCCGATAGGAGAATGAAGGCATGATTGCTTTGCGTCTGATGTTCAGCGAGGTCAGTAAGCTATCCACGCGTAGAGGAAAGGGTGGGCATATGTTCTTCTTAGCCGCAAAGAGGCGTTTATCAAGAATGTTGGTGACGTCCCCGAGTGCTGGGCTATTGGTGTAGCTCCTTGTCTTAAAATAATACTGTTGTGAGAGTTTGTCTCTCCGGAGCGGAAGAGGAAGCTCGTAAGCAAGCACGTTCAGGGATTCGATGGGTGTAGAACGGAACGCACCGGTTGTGATACGCAGGGCGTTATTTACTATGATGGAGAGATATTTTAGGGTGGTTTTGGCTGCTGAACCGTAAACAATTGCTCCATAGTCAATGCGCGAGCGTATTGATGTTCTAAATAACGTCATACCGGTGTCCATATCGGCTCCGAATTTCAAGGATGTTACGGAGAGGATAAGTCCGGTTGCTTTTTTGCAGCGAGTCTCCAGGGCTGCAATATGAGGTCGCCATGTGAGTTTAGGGTCCCATACATGACCGAGGAATTTTATTGATTCCTTGTATACTAGCGGAGTGTTGTTTAGCGTTAGGGCTGGTTTTAAGTGTAAGCCGGGCACGAGAGTAAAGTGCATGTTTTCCGTTTTGGAGGGTGAAAATCGGAATCCGTTTGAGGAGGCCCAGTTCCCGACTAGGTTTAGGCATTTCTGGAGTTTCTGTTGCATTGTTAAGAGGCTAGGTTGCCTGTAGCTTATTTGTAAGTCGTCCATGTATAGTGATGATAGCAATCATCCGTCGCGCGGGAGAATGTCTGCTATCTGGTCGATTTTGTGTATAAAAAGAGTGACACTGAGGACGCTTCCTCGGGGGACGCCCATTTCTTGCGGATAGGATGGTGACAAGGTGTCGCCGACCTTAACCCTGAAGGTGCGATTTTGCAGGAATTGGTGGATATAACGTGGTAAGTCAAAAAAAAAATGGAAACCACGTGTTCTCTTCGGACAAATGCTTGTCTAATGTTAGACTCCAGTCTTACAAGGTGGTCCGTCGTAGAATGGCGCTCAGGCCTGCATGCATATCAAGGTAGTCGACGAGGCGCGTATTTATCATTCTTTCCATAGTCTTGCTGAGAACGCTGGTAAGAGCAATGGGGCGGTAGTTATGTGGGTCGCCGTGGAATTTCCCTGGTTTGGGTATTGGGACAATTGTAGATTTCCGCCTTCGATCGGGAAAAAATGAGTTTGAGTACAGAGTGTTGCACACTTCTAATAAGTGCTCACGGGAGCCATTTGGGAGATTTTGTTTCTTGTTGATGTGTACCCGGTCTGGCCCAGGTGAAGTTTCACGCGTTTGATCTAGAGCGCTCTGTAGATCGTGGAATGAGAAAGGTTTGTTGTAGGCCTCTTCGTTTCTAGAAGTGAAGTCAAGATGTTCGCTTTCTCGCAAGTTCCTCTCCCGTTGGAAAGCAGCCGCGTAGTTTGTCGATTGCGTAATCTGTCTTAACGTCTGAGCTAGTTTATTTGCTATTTCAGCGTGGGAAGAATAAGTTCTGCCTCCGTCAGAAAGGATGCCAATAGGTCGCTCGGGTTTTCCCTGAATACGTCGAATTTTTTCCCACACCTGGGAGAGGGGGGTGTTTCGATTAATAGTATTGACTAATTTAGCCCAGCTTTCACTTTTCTTCTCCACTAGAAGTTTTCGATATACAGCAGATGCCCTCTTCCACGCTACTCGGTTCCTGGGGGACCGTGCGCATCGGTATGCATGGTATAGCTTTTCACGCTTATCTCTTGCTTCTTGCACCTCTCTGCACCACCATGGTTTCGGAAAGAAGGTTGAAGGAGCATGTTGGGAAATGCTTGCCTCGGCTGCGACTTGAAATTTTTCGTATAGTTGGGCAACGATTTCAAGTTCAGATATGTTTTCGGCGATGTTGTCCATATCACTCCACGCGATGTGTGTCGAGTATTCCATCCAGCTGGCTTTCCAGTAGTTGAATCAGAATTCTTGTGGGACAGGGTTTCTTGGTTGGTTGGTAAGAAGAGATATGATGACTGGGTTATGATCGCTGTTTTGTGTTGGAGTCAAAACTCCCCAAACGAGTTGGGTGCCAGAGGGGGGAGCATATAGATAAATCTATGGCAGTTTCACTTTCGGGGGTGATTCGGGTGGGTTGTCCATCGTTGAGATGAGTGTTTATGGTGTTAGCCATTTTCACTCCCCTGGGGTCTGTTCTCATGCATCCCCATGTTTCATGGTAGCTGTTGAAGTCTCCAAGGAGGAGCACTGGTGAGGGCAGTTGGTTTAGCAATTCGGTCATTAGAGCTTCAGAGAGGTCATGGCTTCTTGATGAGTAGATGAATACCACTGTTATTGGCCTTGAGACGCATATCTTTACAGCGATAGCTTGGAGTTCTGTCCTCAGGGGAAGGCGGAGATGAGGTACACTTTGGAGGATCATAAGTGCCACTCCGCCGTGAGCAGTCACGTTGGTGTGGCCTTCGCGGCGGTGTGTGATATATTGGAGGATTCTGAGGGTGGCGGTCTCTCGGAGTTAGATCTCTTGGAGGCCAATCACCAAAGGTTTATAAGTGGCGATTAGGGATAGTAATTCGTCTTTCTTGTTTCCCAAGTCCCTGGCAGTTTCACTGGAGTATTTTGGTCATTTTGAAGGCTGTTCGCACTCTGACCTTGATGATCTTGAGTGGTCGCGTGATTTGCTGGAGCTTTTGTGGTGCGCGTGTTTTTGAGTTTGCATAAAGGTTTCGGGTTGGAAGTGTTCACGGGAGTGTCTGCCTTCGGTGGAAGGTGGTCTGGTGTGGTTGCTGCGGGTGCCGCTGCGAGTGCTCTCGTGGGAAGACGAGGGTGTGTGCTATCTGTGTTTGCTCTGTGAGCGAGTGCGCTCTTCTTCTGTGGTAGCTTTTTTTATCTATGTGGGTGGTTGTATGAAGTGAGAGGTATTTGGGCTAGGTAATATGACTGGTTGTGCGGAGGTCTCGCGTATGAGCTCTGCTAGATAAGAGCTGTCAGCGAGTTCGTGATCGTTCTCGCTGATGGTGTGTTCGTAAGTCGGGGTTATTAATGGGGGATCTTGTCCCTCGCAGTGGTTTTCCACGAATGGAGCCACACTTGAGACAGGTGGAGGTAGTTCTGGGTTTTGGTCCTGCCGAACCGTTATTTGAGTGTTGTTACTGATCTTTTTGCTCAGTGGTGCCTGGATATCGGAGGTTTCCTCATCTCTTTGCCTTTTCGTTTTCATAGGAGTGAGCTTTGCTGTGTGGTCGACTGCGGGGGATGCATCCATCTCGTAGTCCTCCTGGTCTTTGCATAAATCATTTCTAGAACTGTGCGTCTCTGGGGCGGGGCCGGTCGCTGGGCTGAGTGAGGAAGCACTGCAGCCAGGTGGGAGTGTTGGTGTCTTGTTACGATGTTGTTCTGATGATGTGTGGATGTCATCGAGGGAGCTTGGTTGGCTTGCCGATTTGACTGCTTTGGCATAATTGAGACGGTTTGGGTTTTCGTCTTTCCAGATTTGGATAGCTTGTTTCCGTGTAACTCTGCGTTCGTTTTGTGATTGTTATTTCATCTCGGTCTATGTGTACTGAGCAGTTGCGGTCACTTGCCTCATGGAAGCATGAGCAGTGGTAGCATTTAGGGTGGCGGTTTGCGCCGTCTTTTCTGTCGTGCTCGCCAGCGCATTTTTTGTAACGTTGGGGTGTGTGTGGCTGGCAGTATGCGATGACGTGGCCGTATTCAAGGCATTTTTTTGCACATTGGGGGCCATGTTGCTACTGAAACAGGTTTTGGTTCTTCCTTGTTCACCCGTGATTACTATGAATTCTGGTGCGTCGTGTCCCGGGAAGGTAATTTGGCATGCAGTAGAACTTGCGTTACGTGATTCTATCCATGTTGCTTGACGGACTTAGGTAACTCCGTAGTCTTCAGCTAGACCTTCAGCGAGAGCACTGAGGTCAGTTGTATTTATTTATTATTTGCTTCTATGTTCCACCGGAGTCCCAACGCGAAGTTAATGCAGACTCACCCGTAGGGCGGTCGAGGTCAGTTGTAGGCGTGTAACGGGATGTGTATATAATCCGTTTGGTATCGTTGAAGGACGGATGCATTTCAACTGTAAATTTGAGTTTTTTTATGTGGATAATCTTTTGTACAGCGTTATTTTGCTCACGTTCTGTGACGTGGGCCAGATATTTCTTTCCCTGTCGTTGTATTTCTTTTGGTTTCCTCCTAGTTGTTCGGTGAGTGATCGTCCTCATTATAAATGGATTAGCTGAAAAGACAACTTTGTTTGCATCACTTTTGTTGAACGTTATGAAAAAGTGGGTGGGAAATGGTGCCGATCTTCTCTCCCGGGTAGGAGGGTCATTTTGGGAAGAGCGCATCGAGACTACAGCCTCTCGTCGTCCGACCCCGTGATCTATCTGGTATTGAAGGATCCCTCTCTCCCTCTCCTCCTCTGGGTCAACGTGTCCGGTGGGGTGTCCGTCTACTTTGCAATAAAAAGAGCTGTTTGCGGATTGGCATGACTGGGGATCTTCGCGTTTGTCGTGGTCGTCCTGGGAGCAGTAGGAGCATCTTTGCTTACCGTTACAGTTTCCTCTCGTGTGTCCGTATTTCTGGCATTTATAACATCGCATTGGACGTCTCTCAAATGGTGTAACCTTGGTTTTGGTGGCGCAGAAGGGAATGTCTAGATATTTTGGTGGAGTAGGGCAGTTGAACTTTAGTATTAGGTAATTTCTCTTCTTAGTGTGATCTTCGGTGCGACCTTTGCTTCGGCAACGCAGTCCTCGTCTTGAACGAGTCCAGTGATGTAATCCTCGATTTCCTCCTTCAGGATATCCTCAACGTAGATCAAACCCGAACTTGTAGAGAAAGTCGGGTGTGGCTCTTTTTTGCATGGCTTATCACAGTCTGTTTTCGGTGAGAATCGTGTCACTTTGAAGTTTAGTGTCAACTCTGTTGGCAAAGCATTCGTCGCCACTGGTGGTGACGCTCAGGACTGGGCGGCCAGTGAAAGAGCCTAGCTCTTTTCGCAGAGTGTATGGACAAATATCCGGTCTGTCGTTGGCGTCGAACGTGATCTTCAAGTGTTATGGAAAGGTAGGACTATTGTTGAACAAGTTGTGTTCATTGAATGGCGTGTATTGCTTCCTCCTTGCAGCTCTTGGAGCTCAATTGGGATTTTGGTTGGGTGAAGAGTTGTCGAAGTTGTCGTTAGACGTAGAGGTGGGGGTACTTTTGTAAGTTGAGGGGTCTTTAGTTGGTTGGTTTTTTACTAGTTCGTGGATATTGAGGAAAATTGTCTTGACATGACCCTCGAGTCTCGTTAGACGGTCGTCAATTGTGCTAGGTTCTGCGGCGGAAATTTCTGCTTCCTGTTCAGAGAGGGCGGTCGCTTGGCTCAACAGATTCAATATTTCCTGGACGTTCTTGGTCAACTCGTCGATGCGGACATCCCTCCGGTCGTCTTCTGCCGAGGTGGCGCTGGTCTTCTTGGCGAGGCTGATGTTTTTGGCCGTTGTAATCTTGGTCTTCGGTGCTCTGGAGGGGATGCTGGTCCCTCCTAAATGGAGTTTCTTTCTACTCCCATCGGCCCCCTGGTTCGCGCCAAGGGCCAGGGAGTTAACTTTAGAGGCCTCTTGACCGGCTTCATCGAGTTTACTTTAATTTAAATTATTTTAATAATGGAAGCAAGCGTGCGGTTTAAGGTCCCAGCACAAACTAGGGACCAGCCTGTACTATGTAGGGGGTTCTCAGTTAGTATTTGGTACGGGAACAAATTAGATTTCCGAACTCAGTAAGCATTAGGCGGAGTCAATAGGACCAGGAGGTAATGAAACGGGCGCAGTAGAAGGGAATAGGCGGGAATTTTAATACACCAAAGAAATAAAATACAGATCAACATCTTCTAGACCTAATCCATAGACACGAGAAAACGTCGTTCGATAACAGATTTCAGACCTTTCTATCGCACTAACATAAACATAAACTTGATTGAAATTAGACTAGCAGCCGAAAATGGAAGGTCCAGATTGAAAAAAATTGTCATTATATTAGCGTTATAGGCAACACCATCATAGATTCCACATCTCCCGCGTCATAAACAATCCCATCATAGATAACACATCTCCCGCGTCTTAAAAAATACATCATAGATTACACATCTCCCGCGTCATAAACAATGTCATCATAGATTACACATCTCCCGCGTCAAAAAAAATACATCATAGATTACACATCTCCCGCGTCATAAACAATCCCATCATAGATTACACATCTCCCACGTCATGAACAATGCCATCATAGATTACACATCTCCCGCGTCATAAACAATACATCATAGATAACACATCTCCCGCGTCTTAAAAAATACATCATAGATTACACATCTCCCGCGTCATAAACAATGTCATCATAGATTACACATCTCCCGCGTCAAAAAAAATACATCATAGATTACACATCTCCCGCGTCATAAACAATCCCATCATAGATTACACATCTCCCACGTCATGAACAATGCCATCATAGATTACACATCTCCCGCGTCATAAACAATACATCATAGATAACACATCTCCCGCGTCTTAAAAAATACATCATAGATTACACATCTCCCGCGTCATAAACAATGTCATCATAGATTACACATCTCCCGCGTCAAAAAAAATACATCATAGATTACACATCTCCCGCGTCATAAACAATCCCATCATAGATTACACATCTCCCGCGTCATAAATTACACATCTCCCACGTCATGAACAATGCCATCATAGATTACACATCTCCCGCGTCATAAACAATACATCATAGATTACACATCTCCTATGTCATAGACAATACTTTCATAGTTTACACATCTCCGGTCGCGACAACCATCTTTCTCTAACTTTAAATTGAAAACACTTTGGTATCTATTGATATTTTCTCACGCGAAAAACATAGAGGGCAAGGGTTTTGTCAAGGACGGACTGACCTGACCAAACGAATCAGGTAGGTAGACACGCCTAATAATCTCAAACACCTGGACTTCATCACTTGGCACTAGGTATACTGCACACAAGCAGTCCCGAAATATGTAACTTTACTTTCTATAAACACTTGGTTATACAGATACAGACACCAGGCCGTAATACCCCAGCAAGGGGTGTGGCCGACGGCAAGGCGCACCTCATATACTCACACTCGCACACCTCAGCCCTTTTGCGCATGAGGGCATGGTCGGGAACCCGCAACACACCC
Source organism: Gammarus roeselii (assembly GCA_016164225.1). NCBI lineage: Eukaryota > Metazoa > Arthropoda > Malacostraca > Amphipoda > Gammaridae > Gammarus > Gammarus roeselii. The sequence continues at coordinate 3,364 of SDVV010000990.1, read as the reverse complement.
TCCGGGTCATGAGTGCGGTTCGAGGTCAGTGTAGGCAGCAAGGCTCAGCAGTGTGACTGGTTTACTTCTGCCGCGTCATGATGACCGGGCCCCCCGCCATCCCGTCTCTCAACGATGTGCCTAGGGCGCGAACGCATATCAGGGCAGCGTCAAAACTCATCCGTTCACAATCATTCTCCACTCACGCCTATCCAGTGAACGCTCTTTCGCTCCCTCCACACTCAGGTCTCTCCATCCTAGCGCCTGCTTCACACCATCCATCCACCCAAACTTTGGTCTCCCTCTAGGCCTACGTCCACTCGCCTCTGCCTTCCACACCCTTTTCACCAATCTCTCCTCATCCATCCTCACCACGTGCCCGAATCATCTCAGAACACGCGTATCAACTCTGTCCTTTGACTTCTTCACTATCCCCGTCATGATTCGAACCCCGTCGTTGGTGAACCTGCCTCTCGACGACACTCCAGCTATGCTCCACACACATTTCATCTCGAAAACATTCATCCTTCTTCTCTCCTCTGCTCTAACCCCCGAAGTCTCAGCTCCGTACGGCACAGTTGGGACAACGACACCCTCATACAGCCCTCTCTTTGCTTCCATCTCTATGTCCTGCAGCTCATTACGCTCTTCAGTGCACCCAACACTTTACACCCCTTCTTCACTCGCGACTTCACCTCAGTTTCCACTAGTTCAGTCTTATCATCATGGCAGCCCAGATACATAAAACACTGAACTTCTTCCAACAACTCTCCATTTAGGAGGACACTAATACTGCTCGCATCGGCAGTCCTCGAGCATCTCATTACTTTACTTTTACCCACGTTTACTCGAAGCTTCGTCCTCTGACACACTCTACCAAACCCTGACACCAGCCTACATAGCTTCTCCACTGAATCCGCCACCAGAGCCGTATCATCCGCAAACAGCAACTGGCTCAATTGCCAACTCCGCCCATTCGCTTCCAACAGCTCCAGGCAACGACCCAGCACACTCGCGTTCACCTCCCTAACCACTTCATCCATATAGAGATTGAACAGCCAAACAGACATCACGCAGCCTTGTCTCAGACCCACTTTCACTGTGAACCAATCACTCACCTCGCTTCCAACTCTGACACATGCTCGGCTGCCAACATAGAAACTCTGCACCGCTTTCAACAGCTTTCCGCCCACTCTATACAAACGCAACACTCTCCACAGCGCTTCCCTGTCAATCCTGTCGTATGCCTTTTCCAGTTCCATGAAAGCCCAGAACACATTCTTTCCCTTTGCAAAAATCTGATCGGCACACCTTCTACCTCTCCTGAAGTCACATTGTTCCTCACCAATTGCGAAATCCGTACATCCTCTAATCCATTTGATCAGCACTCTGCCATACAGTTTACCGACCACACACCACAAACTGATACCTCTTGAGTTGCAGCATTCATTTTAATCCCCTTTGCCATTATACAGAGAGACAATTCAGGTACCACGCCTGCCACAAAACCAATGTTCAGTAGCCTCACCAACCGTTCGACAGTCGTTATTCCACCCTTTTTCAGGCACCCAGTCGCAACGCCATCAAAACCAGGGTCTTTCACTGCTTTCATCACCTCCAACGCCTCCTGCACCGCTTTCTTAGTTATGTCCGCAGCAAATCTCTCTACAAAAACCGGCATCCGCGCACCATCACCCACAGCAGCGATGTCAGCCTCGATTTTGATTTGATTTGGGCCTCATTTCCACCAGAGCCTCAACGTGAGTCATGATAGGCTCCCCGTAGGGCGCGACCGTCGTTGATTTAGGTAAGTCCGCAGGGCCTCGCGTGCGAAAATATTAGCTTTGTCAAGATGAAGTCAGTACATATTTTAACTGTGGCATATTCGCGTACGAGAGAGTATAGAGTTAATGATGTCAGCCTCAACATTCAACAATTGATCAAAATACTCGGCCCCCCCCCCCTTTCCGTCAACAACTGGCCGTTCTCATCTTTCACTGCCTCCTCCTTTCCGGTCTCTTCCTTCTCACCCTCATAAACTCTTACCAGAACATCTTTTTGTTCTCCTCAAAGTTCTGGCACAAGCGTCTGCACCACCAGGCATCAGCGTCCTTTTTGGTTCTCCTCACCACTCGCTTTACCTCCTTTCTTTTCTCCTTATAGTGGTCATTTGCCACCACAGACTTCGCCTGCAACCACTCCTCAAAAGCTCTTCTCATCTGCGCCACCGCCAATTTGACTTCCTCGTTCCACCACTCGCAGCCCTTTCGTCTGCGCCCGCCCACACGTCGCACACCACACATATTTCTCGAACATCTCAACAAGGCATCTCTGAACGTCTCCCATTCTTCCTCCACATCTTGCAGGTCCTGCCCTCTCACGTTGTCAAATTCTTCCCTCAACGCCCGCTGCATTTCTCATTTAGCTCACTCCCTTTCACAACCTCTCTTCCTCCTCCCACTCCTTTGTTCCCTTTCCACCTAAGCTCCATTCTCAATCTTCCCAACACCTGCAGATTTGATTTGAGCCTCATTTCCACCGGAGCCTCAATGTGAGTAATAATAGGCTCCCCCGTAGGGCGCGACCGTCATTGATTCAGGGAAGTTCGCACGAACTAGCGTGCGAATAGTCCAGATGAAGTCAGTTCATATCCCAACCGTGGCACGCTCGTGCACTAGCGCGAACAAGAGAGTAAATTGATTGATTTGAGCCTCATTTCCACCGGAGCCTCAACGTGAGTCATAATAGGCTCCCCCGTAGGGCGCGAACAAGAGCGTAAAGAGTTAACGCGTATCTTCGTAAATGTATTGTTATCTTTGTGCGTTATGGGGTGGATTTGATTTGGGCCTCATTTGCACCAGAGCCTCAACGTGAGTCGTAATAGGCTCCCCCGTAGGGCGCGACCGTCGTTGATTTAGGTAAGTCCGCACGGCCTCGCGTGTGGAAATATTAGTTTTTTCAAGATGAAATCAGTACATATTTTAATAGTGGCATATTCGCGTACGAGAGAGTATTGAGTTAATGCGTATCTTCGTAAAATGAGTTATTGTTTCAGTGCGTAATGAGGCTGTGAGGGACCACCTCATTTGCACAGGTGTTAGAGGTTTAGACAGCTTCGTATAGTCCGGAGTGTTTTCCGAAAGCGATAAGCTTTTTACGGTAGGTTGGGTCCGTGAGTAGGCTTTGTAGGATGCACGGGGGATCTAGGAACGCTCGTCGGGCTTCCGCGAGTGCGTTGCAATCCATCAGTAAGTGTTTCACGCTGATAGCCACTTGGTGGCAACAGGGGCAAGGTGGCGCGTTTGGTCCTATGTCGACATCCATCAGGTGGTTGTGAGTTATCCACGTGTGTCCCGTGCACAAGCGGTTGATGAACTCTTGGTCT
>SDVV010000989.1:0-27645 GCA_016164225.1 Gammarus roeselii | reverse complement strand
CATCAGCGCGTTCCTGTACCATCCTAGTGTTAGTGCAGCTGAGAGCAGCAGGGAGCCTGGCTGCGAGCATCAGCGCGTTCCTGTACCATCCTAGTGTTAGTGCAGCTGAGAGCAGCAGGGATCCTGGCTGCGAGCACCAGCGCGTTCCTGTACCATCCTAGTGTTAGTGCAGCTGAGAGCAGCAGGGAGCCTGGCTGCGAGCACCAGCGCGTTCCTGTACCATCCTAGTTTGTTACTGCAACATAGTAATGAATAATCTAATGACGTGTTGTTCTTCATTCGAGTTTTATGACATGCCTACCAATTCGATCATTGGTACAGTAGCGAGCGAAAATTCATTTATGATTTAAAACTAAGTAAAACCTTCAATGTCCATTTTCCGCTCTGTTTGAACTCGTCGAAAATTTGATTACATTTACACATTAAGAAGCTTTTTCTACACATAGTACCGTAAGAAATTTCTGCATGAACTTAAATTCCACGTGTGAAAAGTCGAATTAGTTTTTTTTCCGGACAGACTAACCATAAACGAATTTTCACTCGCTACTGTACCCGAACCTATCTGCTCTTGTGTCATAATATAAATGGCGGAAAACCATAACAGCAGATATTGAGCAGTTAGATGACGGAAGGTAAACTCCGTCTATATTACTTTGCGGGTGGGTATAATATTGTTGAAATGTCTTCATTTATCCGACTTCTGTTATTTTTATACCTGATTGGGCCATTGGCAGCTCACGTTCTTCTAATTGGAGGGCTGTATTAGGTCTTAATCTTGATACGATGTGTTTGTTCAATTGCCAAACCCATTTGATTGGACGAGTGACACTTGGTGGTCAACGCGTGGATGTGTGGCTTGCCGTTGACAGCTGCACCAAGCCACCAAACGTTTCGACCATCAGACGGTGCGGTCAAACATATGATTGAGCTGTTCATGTGGGAAATGTCCCGCCCTGCCCTTCACAAAGAGAAGTTTCCTTATTTACCTATGTGCAAGGACTGTCCAGCCACGGGCTGGCTACCCTGTATCTTTCTTTCACATACCGTTTGGATTTGTTCATCCTTGTGTGAATGGGCTAGAGCTATTTTGATATAGTTATATCGTGGTGAAATATTCTGAATGGGTTCAAGATTGTCGAGTAGGTAAGATAGTGCTGAAATTAATGAGCGTATCTCGATAATTCGGTGAAATGTTTGTTCTTCAATAAATCGTTTAAGTTGCAAATGGATGCATTTGGCAAACCATGGGTTGGCTTAGCAGAAAGGAAACACATACTTCTGTCACTAGACGGCGCAATTGCTTGAAGCGGGGACAGACAAAACGAAATTCGTGACGAGTGGTTTGCTACAATATCTTGTTTCCTACTCCTTGTTCAGCGGCAAAATGCCACGCCATTTTTTTTATATCCGTAACTCTACTCAATGACTAGATGAACTAGACGTTAGGTAAATTATGTAGTATAAAATATACAACATAATTTCTCTTAAAGTCTAGACTAACCTCTATGTTTGGATTATAAGTCGAACTTGTTGTCTATTGAAGCGTTCCTAGTTACAAAGAGACAAACTGAGCTAATCGTGAATTAAGGGACTAGTCGACCCTCTCTAAGAAGTGAGTTGACCGATGCTTAGTTGCGATCAACTACCACAGAAGGCAATGTTGAGCACTCATATTGTACACATAAAAGGAATTACCTACGCCAGTCTGAAGAATTTCCTACAATTATTTTCGTTCTCCTTGGGAACAATCATGAGCAATTTTCTTTGTCGTTGTGGGGTTTTATACGTGGAAGTTCTTTGCTGCAAACAGCGGGTTGCAGCGCAGCTGCCACCCGACCCACAGCTGCGGAGACATTCTTCATCCCTGCAGTGGCATCAGCATTTGCATGTTGCTGCCACATTTGCCTGCCAGGTCCTGGTTCAGCGTTGGACTAGAGTTGTCTCCGCAGTGAGGGCCATTCATTAAAGGTTTATCAGCAACATCGCTGAGGTACTCGTCCAATCGGTTTTTGAACCTCAAGATGTTCGCTATGACTGACAATTGCAGCACACGTTTGATCTCACGGGTTTCTAGTGGCATTTTATTGAATAGCTGAGGTGCTCGGCAAGTGAAACTGTTAGATGCAATGGTCTGCAGCTTTTCACCACCCGTCCGTTCTGACACTTAAAAATAGCACATTCAGCCAATCCTTGCCTCATTTCTTTGGGTCGCTTCCGTTGCAATTGTTTCGTTTGCATTGACCGTGTAGCCCTCCAGAATTTTCCAAATGTTTATGATCATTAATCTATCGAAACGTCTTTGGATTGAGTACAGCTTTATGCTTTCTAATGGGAAGCAAATGTTTTGTCTCAATTTTTGTCCTTTTTTTTGTAGATGAAAGTTAGCGGTATTTTTTTTCAGCGCTGGAAACGACGTTAGAGCCGTTCCTTTTGCGCTCTTGAGCGGTCCTGCATGGAAGCAGCCTATCCTGGTTGTGCCCTTCACTACCGCAACGCAACCTGAAGGTCAAGGGCCTTCTGAAGAGACTGCATCGTATAAATGCCTTCTCCAATCAACCTTTGGTATGAGCCAGTTCAAACCCCTTGATGTTGTTGCTGCTGGTACTCCGTGCCACTTCCTTATTCATTGATCATCAGCTAGTCTCTTCCACACCTGGCAGCATGCAATAGCCCACTGGATGTAATGCTCCTGTGGATGTTCAAGGTATGCAGCCTCCGCTGTTGGAGTTGCAGCTGTGATAGTCACTTTCAATGCTCCGCCGAGAAGACTTCATCGTTTTACCCTGTGCCGATGTTTTCCAGCAAAAGGATGTAAAGACATTGTTTACCACAGAACCGATGTTCTTCAGCACAGCGGTGTGCTATAAACCAGCCGAAAACGTTCCAGACCCTGACTCCTAAAAGGTGCATCCGTCCGATGTAACGCTCGGACATAGGAAAATCTGAGCCCCTTCCATGGTTAGGGAGTTTCGAAAAAGTACAGTTTGGTATGCTGAGGTTTCGTCAACTATGCATGGATTTTACGTTATTGTGTTCAATTGAAAGAACACAATGTGCGGAATTTCACTTGGTCTTTATATAAATTTGTTTTTACGTTCTCAAAATTGATATCTGATCTTCATCATTATGCTAGTCATATTCATCATGTCTTTTACCTAGCATTGTTTCCTATCAAAATGCCAAGGTTTCGTCAATAATGAATGGATTTCGACGTTCAATGACTACAATTGTAGAATGGAACCATACGCTGAGCTCCACTTGGTTTCTTGTCGCTATTCGTTTAGTTTTACATGATCAAATTTTGTATCGAGTCATTTTTAATGCAACCTCTATGAGGGTTATTCTTCCAAATGGTAAGGGTTCGCTAACAATACGTGCAGGTAAGTGTTTTGTGGTGCAAATTAAAAATCAACTGTTTACGAAGAGCGTCTCGTCTACTTTGTTTCCCAAATAATTATCTAGATTACCATAATTAATCTCTAACTCGGGCTGTTCAGTTCTAATGTGAAGGTGCGGAGAGGTTCTCATATTACTAAGAAAAGGTTGTGTCACCCGGTGAGGAATAGTTCCGCCAAGAACTCCCTGTTGAGGTCACTCACTAGAATATTTTAATAAAAATTGCTATCTACGATTTTTTCGTCATAAAAAAATCGCGAAAATGATCACCAGTCTCTCGGAGAGTTTTAAAGTTATCAAGCCATGCAGTTTTAATTTGATAGTTTTTGTATAGTTATTCGTATAAATGATTCCTCTATGTTCACGATTCCAAATCTAGATTTCTAAAGCGATTTCCCACAAGCTATTGCGATTTTTCAGACCGCTTCCCCTGCAGTTTCGAGATCATGACGCACAGTGCATCAATAAAAAGATTCATCTTTTCTTGAACCACCATGTATCATGAGGAGTCCTGATCTAACCCACACCGGCCGCAGTGCGTGTCAGCACAACACAGCTTGCAGACGCTAGCGTTTTGTAGCTCAAGCGTCAATTGTTTTAACTGGTAACGGACGATGCTGGGGGACACGATCATCCCGCTCGTGCAAACAAAGTCCAGTGTTACTATTTAAACAATTTGTTTTCTGTTGAGCATCATCTAATCAACCGAACCGACGTAGTTTTATATACTCCTGCCTTTCCAGATTGTAGTGTTGTGTGAGCATAACATTCTGTCAACCTCCCACCCTAGAGGCAAATACAAGTTTCGCTGTATCGACCGGTGCCAAGATTGGCATTAAGTAAATCACTAAAATACAAATACTTAATTGACGAGATGTCTTAAGGTTTCATGTGTTATACAAAGTATGCTCTACAATTATAATGCACCCTGAATATATGGTACAGCATTATCGAGTAACAAATTAGTACTACATTGAAGTTCCTGCAATAGCTAATTTTTTGGTAAATGTTCTGTCACTGTCATGCATGTGGTCTGGATCCTTCTACGCTTTGCTTATTTTGAGAGATTTTTGTTCTACTTTTACCCGCAGTAGTCGTGACCATATAGCAGAGAGTAGACTTTAGGTTACCGAAAGCAGCTATGCGCTAGATTCAGTTCCCACATCTCTCGATAATATTATGTGGATGTCGTCGGAACGTCTATTCCTACCCACCAAATCCTGAACCAATTTGTTAAGTGTCTTCCATTTGGCTACTGTTGTTCATATATTCGTTCAGCAGTGGTAGCAGTTCACTGACCCGCATGGAGACGGTGTGCTCGCGTTACCCTTCTATCTCTGTTGATCGCTGCATATATTACTGAGCTATATTTCGACCCATTGCAAATCTTCTTACGGTCAAATACGCATCCTTCTCGTTGCTCTAATAATCTAGCTTCATAATCACTTATTGACAGTACTAATTTTGTACATGAACTATTACCCGTCTCTCTCTTTGCTGACTTTTGAGTCGTCCCATGCAAATAATAAATTTTTCTTCTGGGAACGACTATGAAAGAAATGGTTCGTTCGTTGCACTGATGCAGCTCCTGCTAACTGCCATCATTTACGTAGACCTGTTTGTTTGGCAACACTTCCTCCTCTAGGCCTCTAAATGCATGGTCATTATATCGACCAATGCAGCCAAGTGCGAGTCCTTCTGTAATCACTTATGCGGCTGTGCCTGGCGCCTACTCCTCAACTCATCTGACCAGTGATCGTGCTGGCCACTTGCTATTCTGTGGCTGCGCCGCAGCAGGGCCCTCGTAATGAATGGTGCATTATTAAAACTTGCCCACTAAAAGGGAAGCCCTGCATTTGATGCCCGAACTCTAATGTACACCTCATGGCTTCTTATATGGCCAGGCATTTGAACCGGCGTCTCATTGCGTGCCTTGCAACCTCTGAACATTCTTGGTGCTCAGTTCATAGGTACACGGGCGTAATTATTTCTCGATACTTTCTGTTCTTTAGTTTGCTACGTTGTGTACGCTTTTCATGCAACAGAAACCATTCAAGAGTGCTTTAATCATGGTACATCAAATTATTATGGTATGTTTTTGGTGTTGCTCAGCTGCTGCAAGACACTGTGCTCGCTTGTGTTGGCGCACGATCCCTGCTTAGCCTGCTGATGCCGCTATCAGTGCACTATCTTGCTCCATGATGGCTATCAGTTTCAGTGCTTCCTTACCCACATGTGTCTGTACTGAGAGAGCAACAGATCTAGCAGAAGAGGTGTCTGTTCGCTGCACCAATGGGGCAGGAGCTGATGGAGATGGCAGTGATGTTGCTTGTTGGAAAGATGTTAAGGCAAACTCCCGGTTTAAGGTTAACCTCCTAACTAAATTCAGCTGCGTGGTTAGCGGCGTATTATTCTGCTTAATTCTTACCTACTGAGTTGTTTGGAGGTATATTTTTTGGTCATCAAAACATTGATTCAACGTTGTGACGATCGTCACAAATCAAGTTCGCTACTATCCGTGAGATATTATTTGTTGATCCACTAAACGAAACTATTCTCTTGAATGACTTATCGTCGTTTGTCGTTCATATCAATTCAAAATTTTCTGCAGTAATAATGAAAAAAATCCTTGTGTATCGATCACAATTGAATGTATCGAATTACTTCGCTTAGGGGCTAACATTTTATTTGAGCGAGGCTTGTACGGGAAGGATTGATCGACCGCCGGTTACCCTTCGGCTTGCGGGATGCGGCCGTCTCTCTATGTGTAGCACGGCCGCATGCATGTCTGGATGTGTTGGGGGGAGCGATAAATGTCGTTATGATTCACTGCTATCAGTGGCCTTAAAAATGTTACCGGAAATGAACTCGGAAGTGACCCTCCTGTTTTCGCTTGCCTTTTCCTTCGATATTGATCTTGAAAATCACAGTATACTTAAGGATCTTATCATGATCGTAAGCTTCCCAAGTTTGGGCCCTACTGACGATCCGTGCTTCTTGTAAACAATAAGTTTGAATTATTCAATGCGCTAATAAATCCTTATGAGCTATTGCGTATTTTTGACGTGTTTCGTGTGCGACTTCAGTTTCTTTAGCATTACACATCCCCGTATTCCATGTGGGTATGCTGATGCTAGTACGATGTCACTACGAATGCGATTCAATAACATACTAATTAGTCCCCTGGTGTAGCCCTTTCTTGGTTATGGAAATTTAGTAAGCTTTTGTAGAATTATTCTCGAACAGAATAGTTTTCCTTCTTCCAATATATTAACAACAAGCTGGGATGGGTTTTATATCTTTAAACATGACACTTATATGATCAGCCAGCAAGAATCCTTGTTTGACCTACTGATCTGTGTTTTTTCAGCGAGCGTGCTTCCATCATTCACCACATGCTTAATAGTGTGGGGTTGTACCGATAAAAGTGTGTTCAGAATTCAGTTGTACTACTGTTGTATCGCCCACCACCTGTCCCGTGAATCCCGTCGTGCGGCTGTCATTGGCTACAATGAGAGCCGCGTGCTGAATCATATATCTGTTACTACAACCTCCTGATGCAGTGCTTTCCGACCACTGTCTCACCACCTCGCATTGCGATGGCTCGCATGCCACTGGCCCCTGCCAACACTGCACACGACACGGCTGCCTGCCCATTCCCTATTTCTTGTCATGCCGTGAACTCAGTTTACCTGCTCGCTGAGGCTACGCTGGCTGCTGATGTTGAGCTTTGCGCTCTTGCTGGTAGTCGGGTGTTGTTGCATAGGAACAGCGGCTTGTAACGACGGTTGCTCAAATAAACGTTGCAATGATGGTATTGTTTTTGAGGGACAGGCTCCTAACGACTTTCCCAAACAAGTTCATGTCCCGTGATGCTACTCGCCTCTTGTCTATGACCTAATGGTGTGGGGTAAATAAGGAAGCACCTCACATTTTATGATCTATTTTGTGTTGCAAATCTACCCATCAGGCTGTGGTGCTTACTCTCCATTGTTATTGGTGGCTGATCGAGTTCAGTTCGTAACTGTAGAAGCATGTCGTGACGTTCCGAGCGTTGAACAAGACTGATGCCCTGCCATTGTGTCTAGAGCCTATTAGGTCTCGTAGCGTTGGTGGGGGACAAAGTGTTTAGTCATATTTTTTCAGTGTATTGATGGGTGCCGTATAGCATTTGAAATGGTCGCGAACTCTGATTTTCAACAAAATGTGCTAAGGCCTATTAAGTTATCATGTAATCATGGACAAGCAATGCCTCTTTGTATGCTTTGGGTGGACTACTACAATCATAAGCAAAGCGTTATATGAAATTCAAATGTTGAAAGTTTTAGAAGGCGATTTTTGAAAAATCTCCAAATCGTCACTAAACTATTTCTTTCTAAAGGTTTCATGTTTCATGGTATACAATACTCCATCTGAAAGCTCTTGAAAAGTATAACCATTTATTTGAGAGTATTTTGGAATTTGAATTTGGATCGTCTTCAAACCCGTATTATTTTTACTCGTCAACATTTTGTATTGCTTTGCATTCATTTTTTCTCCTTCACGTATGTAGGAATCATCACATGCGCATCGTTGCTTTGTATTCATGTCTTTTCTACTTATGTAGTCATCATCACATGCGATGCATTGCTTTGTATTCATGACTTTTCTTCCACTTATGTAGCAATCGTCACATGCGATGCATTGCTTTATTGCTTTATATTCATGACTTCTTTTCCACTTATGTAGTCATCATCACATGCGATGCATTGCTCTGTATTCATGACTTCTCTTCCACTTATGTTGCCATCATCGCATGCGAGGCATTGCTTTGTATTCAGGACTTCTCATCCACTAGTGTAGCCATCACCACCTGCGATGCATTGCTTTGTATTCGTGACTTCTCTTCCACGTATGTAGTCATCATCACATGCGATGCATTGCTTTGTATTCGTGACTTCTCTTCCACTTATGTAGCCATCATCACATGCGATGCATCGTTCAAAAACTACACTACACTGGAACAGATAATTTTTTCACGATTTAATCACGACCCGTTGTAATTTTTATTTTCAATGTCTAAAAATAATTATTGGCCCAACCATCCCGTAATGGGAGGAGTATTGACGTGCGCCAACCTTGATGAGATTGGAGGATGCACAATAATTAAAAAACCTGTGATATAGGTTCGTCCATCGCGTGCAGATCTCAACCACTCGTGTTTGTTTCGCTCACTGACTGCCAGCACAACAGTGTCTTTATGATCGTTTGTGCTCGTGAGCTAATGATTGTACTGCCACTATGGTGAAATTAGTTGTGTGATCGGTACAGAATGTTTTGGTGTGGTAGTAGCTTTCTGTGAGCGTTCCGTCACCTCCCGAAAAAGTTACTTCTGAAGCTCTAAAATGTTGATCGTCATGAGAAATCCGTAGATTCAAGTAGTCTTACTAATTTTTCTACCTTCTCCGATTTGATATCGTTTAACTGGTGTTTTTGTTTGTGCAGGAGGTGGTTGGCTCTGGCCATGACGGCAGTAGAAGAGCCACTGTACCACCTCACCACTACCACTACGCCCCACACCTCTACAACACACCCAACACAGCCTCTTCTCCTCCCAGTGGGCTTAAGGCGTCGCCCCCTACGACGGCGTCCTCACCAACACCAGCTGTGGCTTCCGCAACATCCTCGTCCAAGCATCATCACCTACAGCACCGCTATAACTCGGCCTCACCACCTCCATCGTCACCTCACCACTACCCGCCACACTTCTATCACCAGCACCACCTCCACCACCAATCACAACACCCTTCTCAGCCTCCTCCCCAGCAGCAACCCTACCCTCCTACCGGCGGGTACCCCCCTGCTCCTCCCCCATCTTCACACCACCACCCACACTACTCTTCCTCCCCTCCACCCCCCCAGCAGCCGCCGCTCCCATCATCGTCACAGAGTAGCCCCTCCAGCAGTAGTGGTAGCGGAGGTAACTCCTCTTCGCCTACCGTGTCTACTGCTCCCTCCCACCCTCAGCAGCCTGGCATGAGGGTATCTCCTGCACCACAGCAACCACCATCGTCGCAGGCGTCTCCTCACCACCACCATCTTCACCACCCCCACCACTCCTCTCAGCCCTCCTCCTCTCACATGTCTCCTGCTGTAGGTGAGTGTTAGGTTGTCTGGGACACGAGGTAGTCTCGAGGCCATGTTTCGACAAAGTGCTACTGATACAGGTGTTAGCTCCAATTGTTATGTTAATCCGTATATTTTTTTCCTCAGCTGACGCACCTTTGTAATCACTACTGTTATTAGTATATACTCACAGTAATGGCGGGAAATATAAAGCTATTATTAATATTCTTTGTGTTTGACGTGTTCTAACGTTTGTCATTTGTTTTGCAGGAGGCCCTTCGTGCAGCAGTAGCGGTGGCGGTGTTTTAGGAGGTTCAGGAGTCGGTGGTCATCCTTCCGGCGGTGGTTCAGACGCTCGAAACAGCCCCAACATGCACGCTCCCCCTTACCCACCTAACGGGTCGCCCCACCCGCCTCCACCTCACGGCTACAAAATGGGGGGTCACATGCCTCCCGCGGGACCGCCCTACGGCCAGTCAGGAGGCTACCAGCAGCCCGGTGGTCTTGGGTATCCTGGAGCCCGTCCTCAAGGGCCTTCCATGCATCCGTACCCTCAAAACTTTCCTCCCGGTGGTCCACAGCCTCCTCAGGGTCCCCCCTCCTCCATGCCACCCTCCCATCAGTACCCTCCCCGCCCCCCACACAGCAACCACGCCCCTCCGTCACAGTACAATCCATATGGTCATTACGGCGGCCAACAGTGGGGCCCCAACATGGGGCAAGGGCCCCCTTCATCGGGGGTGATGGGCTCAGGGTCAATGGGAGCAAAGGGTCAGCCTCCTGGTGGAGGGGGCGGGGGGCTACCCCGCCCCCACACTCCACCACACTACCTCAAACACCATCTGCATGCCAAGATGGGTGTGTACGGGGGTCCTCCTCCGCCCGGGGCTGGTGGACCTCCAGGCGGTGCTGGTCCACAAATGTACCCTAATGGGCCTGGCTTGCCCCCTGGGATGGGCAACAGCCGGGACAGTCCCGTGGGTGGGGTTGGCATGGGTGGCAGTATTGGTCCTCCGGGGCAGAACAACATGCCCCCGCCCACCTCTACTCCTGGACCCACTGATCTCGAGGGCAGCAACAGCAGTAACCCTCCTGGGGGGCCGGTGCCCACTGCCATAGGACCGGATGGAAACCCAGTGTTAGATGATGCATCGCAACAGTCGACATTGAGTAATACCTCCGCAGGTAAGAAACAACAAATGTGAGGCGTTGAAATTTGGGTCGATTTAAACTGGACTAGCATATAATCATCTCCTAGACGTTTGCTGTTGGTGCATTTAGATTGTTCAGCATCTAGCTAAGGAACGGCTTTATAAGTTGACACAATTTGAATCTTCAAGTTTCGGCGCTCAGCAATAGTCCATTAATCTTTGTAGTGCAAGTTCTCAGATTTTGCTGTTGTCATGGGCTTCTGCTAGGCATTCTTGTTTAATTGGTAGATATGGAGACGGTAGGTTTTGCGTCTTTTATTGCGAAATAAATTTAGCTTTACCAACATTTATTTGTTTGTAGCGATTTAATTAGCATTCCACGTTCAAGATTTATATTGTAACTGAAATAATTTTTTTATATTTCTTTTGTTTTTTTCGGCTAAAATATTTCCCGTCTCCAGACGGTTTAAGCACGTATGAGCCACCATGCTAAAGACAATGTCATGGTTAGGAGCAGTCATTTACGGTATTGATCACTGTTACGGTCAACATTGATATAGACAGATGTATGTGAGCATTTTTGCCAATGATAATGGACACAGACCGACACGAGGCGAACTCGCCCTGAAAGGGGTTGGCAGTCGGCAAGGCGCACATAACCAAGACCACTGGTGCCAATGGGTTGGCAACAACTTCGAGTTTGAAGCGAGGCCTGAGGTCGGTGTCAGCAGCAGGGCCTGACTTTCACCAGGTTACTCCTGACGCGTTATTATTGCCTTACCCTCCCTCTCCCAATCCATCCCAATTTCCAACGAGACGCTAAGGGCGGAGAGCGCATTAGGCCCGCGTTCAAACTCGTCCATTCACAATCATTCTCCACTCGCGCCAATCTATTGCACGCTCTCGCGCTACCTCCACTCTGATGTTTTTTTTCTTCATAATATAACTTTTGTTATCTCGATTCTCTCGATAAAAAGCTATTTCTCTGTAATGAGTAAGAGCCATGTGGTTTGCATTGCGCTTCTGGTTTCATACAATGAATCCTGAAGAGAAAACATTATAGAGACGTTTTTACGAGAGAATCTTGATGACATCCATTGAACGTAGTTTTCCAGCAATTTAAAACTTAGTGTCTTTTTACCTTACTCATAATCTCGAAATTTTCAAGTTCCTCGACTGTCCTTGATTTTTTTTTGGGAAAAATAAATTTTTGTCCACTAGGCGGCGCGTGACGTCTTGCGCCTGTCTAAATGTCTCCCAGGTACCGGGGCGCGTTCGGTTATCTGCCGGCTGCAACCCCCAACCCCCTTCCTTCCTATATAAGTGTGAGATGGGCTGCCCTATCATTCATGAGGTCTTGCGAAGTTGCTTCCCGTAAGGAGACGTTGGTGCGTAGTTAAGATGGCAGGGGATGGAGGAGGCCCCATATACCTCTTGCTCATTACAGAGAAATAGCTTTTTATCGAGAGAATCGAGATAACAAAAGTTATATTCTCTCACACTCGTAAGAGCCATATGGTTTGCATAGAAAATACCATCATGTAGCACAAGCTGGCTGATGCCAGAAGAGCACAGAAGGTGGATGGATCGGCTGCAACTTTAACTGAGTGTTCCCATTAAAGCACTTGCCGTGTAAGGAAATGATAACACGTTTGTGTAAGTATTGGTTGGTGCCTACCACAGCAACTATACGCGCTCATAGCGGCCAAATAATATGCGGGCATCGAGTATGAGCACCTAAATAGTAATTATGAACATCAATATATACTTTTTCTAGGATGGGTGTGAATGCACAGCCAAGTAGTGGCAGGAGATGAATCTTCAATATTGAAGTATCTGCCCTGTGTACCATTGCTAATATGGTAACTTTGCCGTACAGTGAGTCTGATGAAGTAATTACAAATATACTGAGGAATCCCACGTCCTTATCCCGAAGCTGTATCGTTTAGTACTCCAGAACGATATGGTGAAATAATCGATACGATACGAATACCAAAGTTTCTGGCATTAGCTAGCGTAATGTCACAAACCATTGAAGCTAGAGGGACTGTCCACCTGGTTCTCAGTGAGACGTAAGGTTGGTTAGGGTTCCCCACTGCAAATAGGTACTTGCGCCCGAACACGTGGGGCGACCTCCAGAACTCCTTGGATATGAGGTCTTGGAGAGGGACCCCGCTCGTCTAAGCGAGAGATGAGGCTTTTCTGGCGTCGTGAGCTTTAGTGAAGGCACGCGGTGTGACTTCATTGATAAACGAGCAGATGTACTGCCCCACCGATGATGTCTGAAGGGGCTTGCCTGCAGTAGGATGGATGAGAAACAAGTCATTGTTCGACGGACATCGTGCTACGTAGGCTTGAGTACGGTCATAAGGCACAGGCCGTGTGCCCGGTCATCCGGCAGCAGTAAAGCGATAGAGATGAGCGATGGCGTGTGGGTGAGGGTCCGGTCTTGTACCGGAACTTGTCATCGCATGGAGGATTTTTGAAGAAATGTAGACCCGTACTGACATTGCTGCAATCTTAGAGACCCTGTTTCCTGCTGTTAGAGCGGCGGGAAACGGAGTCATCTAAAAGAGCGCTAATACTGACGTCGTTTGAGTATTGGTGCGAGGAGAGGCGAGCGTGGCAAGAACCTGCTCCAGCTTCCACTGCGGCACGAAACATCGTTGTGGTGGGTATGCGTGAAACTGAGCCTTTGCCAGGTCCTTGAAGATCACCTCGCGGGTCGTGACGCCAAACCAATGAAAGTGAGGAAAATGAAGCGCATTCCTGTAAGTCAGAACTGTACGAGGAATGAGCTGCTTCTGCTTGCCGGCATCGGGCAGGGACGTGAAGAGGGTGAACTGGTTGATGGTTGCACCTTCATGACGCGTGGCCGCGCCTGGAAACGTGTCCAGAAGCCTTGGTATTGGCGTTGTGTGGACTGCTTGTGCGTGATTGCCAGGGTGTCTGCAAGCGATCTATTGTATTCGATAGTGAGCACCGTTATGAAAGACTTAGTGTTAGATAAGTCGAGCAGGGTTGTGATGTTGGAGGCACCTTACTGCCTTCGACGCGCCAGGACACGTCGAGGGCGAGCGAAAAGTCGCTGAAGGACGCGACGACCTTGGGTCCCTACAGTATGTTGGGGTGGTCGTGCACCACGAGGATATCGATGTAGCGGTATCCCGTCGCATCCGAGGGAAACCACGAAAGCTGCTCGTGGGTGATGAAACGGAGCTGAAAATGGCAAGAAGTTGTGGTTTCCCGGATGGGCAAAGGCGTCTATTTTGCCGAGTCCCGCTCGGGGTGGAGAGGCGGGTGAAGCCTAGAAGCGTCCGCGTCCGCTTTGTTTCTACTGGCGGAGGCGTGAGAGCTGATCGGCTCAGACGTTCTGCGATCCGGGAAGGTAGGTCGCGAGAAGCGAGAGGTAACGATGCTGGAGGGTCTCAGGAGCTGTGCTCCAAACTTCTGCAACGCCGAGGCCATGCTGGGGCCTAAGTGATTCGCGCTATGGCTACCCCCCGCCCTGATGTCTGGAAATATTCGAACTGTTGTGTGGTGCCAATGAGCTCGTTCCCGCAGCGCATGTACGGTGGGCAGCGATACCAGTGACATAATTGGAGAATGCATCCCACTGGCGACCAGCGGCCGTAAGAATACTGGTCGCTGCAGCGTACAGCCCCCGCACGTCGCCAGATGCGTCCATCCACAGGAGGTGCTTCGGTGGAGGCATTACGAACGAGACGTGGAAGTGAAGGAAAGCCTCGCTGCTCCAGTGCTGTACCGCGCGGGGGTAGGGATTGTTGAGGTGGCTGGGCTTGCGGGATATGCGCAAGGATCGTGCTGCTGGCACCACTCCGTTGAAATGGTGAGCATGGCATGGCGTCTCTGATGCTGTCGAAGTGAAATAGTTCTGCGGGAAGTCTCTCCGTGACATGTCCCTGCGGCGGTCGTTGTGCTGTGAGGTCGGGGCGATGGGTCCGGTCTCTCCATTGAGTGTTATCCCCAGGAAGTCGAACTGCTGGGTGGGTTCCAGAAAAGACTTTCTCCGGTGGACGTAGCAATCGAGCTTGAGGAAGTCGCAGGCCGTCTGGGTGGTGCGCCGGCAGTGATGTGCTGTTGGTGCCTGGAGCAACCAGTCGTTAATGTAGAAGGCCGCATCTATCCCTAGCTGGTGGACTTCGCGATCGCTGTAAAGATTTTTGGTCCTAGATTGAGGCCGCATGGGAGGGCCGAGAAAAGGTACCCTTGGCTTCGTAGTTTGAAGGCTAGGAATTTTGGAACCTTGGATGAATTGGGACGTGCTGGAAAGCGACCTGGTGAATTAGAGAGGGGACTTCAGCACTGCTCGTATTCGTTGCCAGTTGGACCCTCGAAACGCGGTTATGGGATGTGTTTGTTGAGTTCTGAGAGGCCGATCAACAGGTGATCCAACCCCCCCGAAGCTATATGAACCGCAAGGATACGAGATGCGAAAGCTGGTTGTCTGGGCGCTGTCGTGACTACGCCGTTGAGCAGGAATTCTAACCCGAGGGGTTTCAGAACGCCCTCGTGTTGTCGGTGCGAGGCAGTGTGATCGAGAGGAGGAGGGTCGCGCGCCCTTCTCCAAAAGAGGCCTTTGGACAGGACGCGTTTGACCCAAGCCGTGGCTTCGCGCCCGTGTGTTTGGCGACACCTGAGGGCCGCCGGAAGAGCGTTAGTACTTACGGGAAGGGTTGCGGTCCTGCTTTCCGTAGTCACCTAAGGATTTGAAGCGGGTAGAGCGCTCCTGCGGTGACTGTGAGGAACTCTCGTACCATCCGTTAAGGAGACCACGGATGCGAGCAAGAATACCTGTCAGGGATACGTTGAGGACATGGCCGCGCAGGGTGTGGGCGACCGGAGCGCGGAGCTGGAGATCCTTCGTACTTTTGCCGGAATGTGTCTGATAGATAAATTGGTCTTGCCCCTAGTGGTCACTAAGTGAGCCTTTGGGGGGACGATTGACGCATTTACGGATTCCCTCAGAGCCTTTGCGGGAGGCTCTGTCTTGTTGCGCGATATCTGTTCCTGCACGCCTCAAAGGTAGGACTGGACTGCCTGCAGGTGCTGTCCTGCCTGAGGTCTATGTTGCACTCAGCTGGCCAGTATACGTGACCTTCCTAACAAGCCGGAGTGCCCTAGTCACTCGGTATGGAGGTCATCGTTGTGCACAATGCGAGCCTGTGACGCGGTCATCAGATGACACGCGATCACTCGCCTGTTGCTGAGGTGATAGCGGACATCGCCACTGAAACAAAAGAGATTGAAGTATAAGGGGATGTTACGATCCAAATATACCCACTCGATCACCGCCACATCGCATGTCTGTTCATGAGAGAAAAATAATAGGTATGGTACCCGTTATTTTCATATGAGACATAAAATAATGCCAATATGTGCGGAATGTATTGCAAGATTTGGTTATTGTACAATGAGGGTTGCAATGCTGACCGTAAACCGCAGTTCACGTTGAATTTCAGCCTTACGCATTGCGAGCGTAAAGAAACTAAATATCGCTGAGAAACTGCTGTTTTCCGTTAGTTTTGTAAAACGACATTGACTTGGGTCCCGCGGAACGTCATATATGACTTATGATCCTCAGTTGCTTGCAAGTGAAACTCATTGCCTTATAATTGCTAAGTACAGATGACATAACGTGCTTGGAGTGTTGACCAGAAACCACTAAGTATCGTTGTATTAGTGCAAATGGTATCGTAGTCCTGGTGCGTCATACATGACCCGTAACCGTCTGCCTGCAGGTGTGGAGGGGTGAACGGGGACAGCTTACTTCAAACCCAAAACACCGAATGTGTCAGGATGTAGACAATGATTGTAGGACTAATCAAGTATTGATTTTTATTAGCGGACAAATTTTGTGTCGACAAATTTCTGTTTCAACAAATTTTGTATGATTCCCGAGTTAGGTTAATAAACACAAAGGTCTAAATCGGTCGAAAACTACGTTCAACGGGTGATATCAGATTCTCTCGTAAAAACGTTTCTGTAATGTTTTCTCTTCAGGATTCATTGAATAAAACCAGAAGCGTAATGCAAACCACATGGTTCTTACGAGTGGAAGAGAAAGATGACGTCAAACCATCCATTCACCCACACGAACTTTGATCTTCCTTTCGGCCTACGTCCACTAACATGCGTTTTCATCACCGTTTCTTACAATCTCTCATCGTCCATCCTCACCTTGTGATGACACACCTTGAATAAAAATCCATCATCGTTGCATCAGAGTACGATTTCATTCGTGTCAATTTAATTTGTATCTAATATCCTTTGCTCAAGTCGTTGTCACTCATGTGTCAGTACTGATGTGTGTTTTTGTTGTCAGCTTCTGGCGACGACAGATCTCTGACCCCGAAGCCTATGCACAAAGAGGTCGGAGGGCCCGGCGGCTCGATGCCCTCCATGATGAGCGGTGGCTCAATGATGGGGCCAGGAGGACCCATGGGGCCCGGGGTAGGGGGCCCTGGAGGGCCTGGTCAGCCCCCTCTTCCATACGGCTCGTCTCCCCATCCTCTCAACTCGTCTCCCCATCCTCTTAACTCTTCTCATCCACACAACTCCGCCCCGTCTCCTGGAGCCACCTCCATGTCGTCCGATCAGCCCGACTTTGATAATATGAACTCACCAGGCTGGCCTCGCAGTCCCAGCACTCAGCAGCCTCCTTCGACGGTCAGTGTTCTAGCTTTACAAACTTGGTCAAAATTATAACTCGCTCTTAGTCGCTACTAAAATTCATCTTCCATTAGGTCTGGAAACGGTACAAGCTACTGTTCAAAACTATCTCATGTTGTTTGCATACCTGAGACCCGCCTTCAACGCGGCTTTCCCATTCGGTCAGAACTCAACGTAAGGCTTCAAGTGTCGGCCACATGTTCAGGTTGCTTGATTCGGCCCTTATTGCCGAGCTCGTTTATTTGGAAAGTGGCCAAGCGTGAATAATTGACAGTTGGAATATTTTTGATTAGGGTCGTGGTTTTATTTACAGACCACATTCGAGCATTTATTTCGTAAATCGGTGAATTGAACTTGTAGTCAAGTGAAGAAAAGAACACGTAGCATAGTTACCTTGAGGTAATGTTCCAACCTGTAACGTTTGAAGGGGAAAATGATTTATCTAGGTAGAGCTTACCTCGGTTACCAGAAGGAAGCCAACTTGGGACCAATATTAATAGGGTAATTATTTGTATGCATGATCAACGTTTAGGCTGTTTTTCTGTGTTTACTTCTTATGTGATATTCCTACTCTTAGACACTACGTAGCCGAGTTAATCACTCTTCAAGTTTCAGTGCTTATTTTTAAATTTCAGTCATTTATAACAGTGTTCTATGATGATTATTTTCACCTTTATTTCATTCCATCACCTTGCTGTGTATATTTTACCTTTCGCACATTTTTTTTGTTATACTCTAGTTTGTAGATTTGTCCCTTATTTTGAAAATAGAAAATGCCCCATTTCATTTGTTCACTGAGGTAGCGATCTCTGAAGCGATTTATAGAATTGAATTGAACTTGCATTTAATTATATCCTTTAGCTCCTTGTCTTGTAGACTAGACCGACCAATATTCCAGCGATTATTGCTCAACGCAGTTTGTTAGTCCGTTGAAAATATCAAGAATGGGCTGGTTAATTAATAGCATTTAGCTATAATGGATCGAGCTACTCCGTCGGTATCATTTTGATGCATAATACAGTCCATATTTAACGAACCTTTTTCTTGATTTCCATTTATACTGAATCAATGGACTGATCGGTAGCGCGTTGTGAGTTAAAAATATTTGCGTTTATGAGAGTATGTTTTGGCCACTGTTTTTAACTGATGGATATCAACATAACTTGTAGATAGTGTTCAAAACTCGTAGCAAATTAAATAACAGGCTGTTGTCAATTTGATTCGAAGTAGAGCGGGTATCGACTACATCAACACCGCAGCGCTAGAAGGTGACAAGAAAATCGTTTATCAACGGGAGTCGGTTATCTCCCTTAATGAATTGATTAGGGTTACCGGTCAGTGAGTGCTTGCTATTGCGCTCAGCATTGCACTCGCCTATCCATCAGTGCAGAAAACACAATTAAAGTGCGCAGCGCACTCTGATAACGAGTGGAATGAAGCGCTATAGCCAGAAGTGGCTACATTGTTCAACCGCTTCACTGTAGTCATTGACCTAATTGATCTGTATGTTTGGTGCTCGCCATTCTTCCCCCCCACAGGTGTTTGGTAACAGTCAACAACAACCTCCTCCACCATCACAACAACCACCACCTCCACCACCCCCTGATATCTACAGACCAACAAAGGTTACTACCACAACTAGTCAGGTTGTTCTCTTCTTGTTGCTACTAACTCGCTAATACTGCTCCTATTGTCTTGGAATGTTCGGTTGAATTGCTACTGATGCTACCAGCATCGTGATCTTGCTAGTGCTACCCAGCTGTAGCTGCTAGATGACTTAACTATTCTTAGTCCATAGTTTCTTCCTCTATTACTACTAACTACCTCTACGATTGGCCACATTGAGTGCTCCTCTAGTGCGTTGGGGTCAGGCTATTACATACGTGGTAAACGGGGTGGCTTATATACACCTGCTTTTTTGTCAATGGGAACCTGTGCTCACCTTCGATATTCATCGCGTGAACCTGAGTACTCGGTTCTAATCTGAAAATTTTGTATGCTTGATGCAACACCGGTTTCTGGTTTGACTATCGCTGCCAGAAAGACGTTGACTCCAGCACGGTAGAGAGCCTCGTTACTTTAATCTAATTTTGACGATCGGCGCCTGAAGGACGCCTATTCCTGGGCGTTTGAAAGCCTCGACACTTTAATCTCACCTAATTTAGTCAATTGAAGAGAGTAGCTTTCAGTTTGCTATGCTATTGTCTCGTTCAGGCTTGCTTTAATTTGTGCAGTTCAAGTGCAAGATTGCTACGTATACTAACATAGTTTTCTATTTACAAATTTTTCGTTTCCGTTACCTAGTAAATCTCTTTTGTTTGGCCTTGCTTGAATATATACAGTTCAATTGCAACAATGGTATATACTCTAATATACTTGTCCTACTCAATAACTCATGGTTTCAGTTTCGTGTACTAAATCCTCTGTTCCATTCGTTCAAACTCATTGCACTTGATCATTCAGTTGTCGACAGTGTTCAGTTACCTTGTTTCTGTTATGATGGACTTACTACTGGGGGGTTGCTGTTGTTGTTGTTGTTCCTGACATTTTGTTTACACAGCCGTTACTGCTGTCCTTGTTGATCTAGTTAGCTAATATCTGTTTTTTACATGGTGCAGTGTTAGTCAATCGGCTGACCCACTATTGTAAGCATGCTCAAAGCATCCCAATGTTTTTTTCTTCATGCTTACAAGAAATATTGTCGAACTTAACTAATGTCTATAGGATATTTGAAGTAGTTTGAATTATCTTAATTGAAAGCTGGCTGTTGTATTCTGGACTGCAATTGTGTTGCTGCGTGGCTACCGTAGTCAATGCAGAACTGATCAATGTTCTCACTTGTCTTCTACTCGATTGATTTGTACGTGTGTGGATCTACTGCTGTTGGTTCATATGTGGGCACTTTGTGGTGTTTTCAAAGGTTTCATTGGTAAAAAGTTTCAATGTTTGGTTGGTCGTGGTGTTTATGGCGGTGGGCGGTGGTTTGTTGTCGTCCGAGTTTGGCTCAAGTTTCGGTCTTGCGTCATTTGCATTTATTTGCCCGTCAGCTGTTACTAGTGTACAATCATTGTGTGGGAGGTGTGAGTTAGTCTCATTATATTTGTAATGGTTGCAATGTACATCACGTACGATTACATTTATCGGCTTCATTGTCTCCCGACCTGCCCTTTTCGTGCACCTGTACCTGCTGACAGAAGCACTCTGTCCCAACTTTTCATTTTGAGCACCTGACAAGCTGACAGGAGAAGAATGTCATCTTTATCCCTGACATGTTAGACCAAGGACTACATCGCATCTCGTTATTCTTTGAACCAGCTTTTGATTTGTCTCACGTTTATTCATTGTTGGGCAGCTTGCCGTGACTGTCTTTTGTGACTCCCGCACACGTTTCTAGAAGAAGCAGCTACTAACTCATCCGCGCTACTAGGCCGAGAAGATGCGCTGGTAGTCTAACATATGTGATGGTAGTCGTGTATTTTGATCTGGCCTGCGTGCACCCGAAAGACGGACGTGGTCATCATGCTGGATATTTTCAGAAAGGCAATGGCTGTTACCACTGTTTTTGAAGGTAGTTGGGCCAGGTTGTGTTCTGTAGTTGATTATCTCTCAACTACGGTACAACGCTTCGATTATCGACGTGACGTTTTACTAACTATGTGCGAAATAGTCTCGAGGCAAGTGTGCAAAGGGCTGTATTCACAGCTACACCATGCACTGGACGCTATCAATCACGTGACAAACTAATCTCTGGAATATTGGCTAAACATTTTGAGCATTCCATTTTCGTTTTATTCATTTTGCTTAAGTCCGATTTATTTTGCTTTGTCATTGCTATTTGTTTTCTATGTACGTTTACTTGTGTGGGTACTTTTTAAAAATCTAGTTTGTCATTTAAGTTGATTGCTTCTTTTTGTGTGGCGTAATAATCTGCTAGTAATTGGTTGCTATGTCGTCATTCTGTTGATGCATCTCTGTTCGAGTTGTTTGCCTGACAGGAGCAGCTTGATGTATAGCTGTGCATGGAAGAGATTGTGGTGCCATTTACAGGCCCATTCCTGGCTATCACTCGCTGAACGAATCATGTTGATGGCATATCTATGGGCTTCTATTGCAATAGTTGCCATGCAATGAGACCGACGCTACCCTAATTATAATGACTAAAGCTTTTATTAGATGGGTGCATTGTGAAGGTAACCATACAACATAAATCATTGGATATTTGTCCTTTGTATAATAGTCAACAATAACAACACAGCTGAATAGATGAAGCACCGCTAATTTATTCTGAACCAGCGATTGAGCAGTATAATTAAATTTTCTGATTGAGATTTGGCTTGTAGTTCAATTCAATGAGGTCTTTTCGTCCATGTTTCTGTAAGTACTGAACGTTGCTGAACTGGATAAACTTAGGCGGTTGGAGGACCGACCTTTCTTTCGTGTGTCATTGCTCGCAGTATCGCTGCTTCTGTCTGCCACCGCCTATGGACTTCGCATGCAAGATGCTTGCATGTAGCGACTAGTGTTTTGCTAATGCGGCGAATCTCTTTTGCCATTGAAAAAGATTCTCCGATTGATTTTATTTTATTGGTTGAAATTGCTCTCATTTACATTTTTAAAAGCATGCATGCATGATAGCTTCCTCGAGGTTTTGAACCAGCTGGAATCGCACTTGTTTTATTTTTTAAATATATACATTGAGTAATCTAGCTCTATTTTAAGCATGCAGCCAGGAGTAGCGTTTGTTTAAGTTATATTTAATATATTATGATCATTCAAGTATTGAAAAGATATTACGTTTGTCACACTTCTGTGCCTCCTAGAGAGTGGATTGGCCACCGATTAGAAGCATACTTTGAATTTTTGTCCCATCATTGATTGTTTCGTATTGCATGTTTTTGACTTGAAATCGATGTTGCAACCTGTCAAAAAATCTCAGTGGAAGGACATTCATAGTTCAGTTATTGCTAGAGTAATCTTCTTGTTGTTGTTGTTAGTTATCTTCTTCCTCAATCTGATGCGACAAATCTTGAGTCTATCAGATGGTCGAATGCTATTATTTCAATGTAGCAAATATTCTTGGAGGTAATGGTGATGCTCACATTTTTATAAAGTAGTTATTCACTTATTCATGATATTGTTGCCAACAACACTTGCTAAATTCATTCATGTTACTTCGTGCACCTGACGACTGCACGGTACAGTTATTGTTACCTGCACATGCTTCTGTTTTAACGGTGCCCTTTTTTACTTGGAACAGTGCACTTTATCGTATTCTATAAGCTGAATATCTTCATAGTTTTCTCATTCAGGATTTCGTACATTCAGCTAAGTACTGGTCATTCTAAATCAATATCTTCTGTGTTACGCTCAATCTGTAATATTATCATGCTCGCTGGAGATCCAACCATTAAATTTAAATCCTTGAACCATCGTCCGTGACTCGCTGATAACGTGTTCCTTCCCTCCATACCACCACCACCACCACCACCACCACTCATCACAGGCGGACAACATCGCTCGCTTGTATGAGATGAGTGACAGTCCCGAGCGCCGCCAATGGTTGGACAAGTTACTGGCCTTCATGGATGATAACAAGACTCCCATCGCTGCCTGCCCCACCATTAGCAAGAACCCTCTCGATCTCTACGCCCTCTATCTGCATGTCAAGGAGAGGGGCGGCTTTATGGAGGTACGTGGAGGCTATTTAGGCTGTTGTTGCTGCCCAGCTTCGCTTCCGCTACACGAAGAAGCCAGCGTCCCGCTTATATGCGACGGATCCCCCGTATTTGGGGGATCTGTCTGGGCATCTGTCTGTGACTGTTGGAACCTGGACTGGTGTGCTTGCTATCAGACTCAATGCGGCTCCAATCTTTCTGTAAACATAATTGGTCTAGCATCTGGGAAGACACCTGATAAATTAAAGCACTTGACTGCACCAATCGAAGCCTGTGCAATTATGCCCTTTTGAGGCCTCATCAGAGAAAGATCGTGAAATAATGCACAATTTTAATGTGGCAATTGCAGTGTATGTTGTAAGTTATGTTGATGATTTTATTTAAGATCAGTAGATACTGTTCGTTCTGTTCTTATTCAGATAGTTTAAACGTTCTAACTAGTTATTTTACTGAGGAATTAGCAATGAAAAAGTACCTATTTTTTTTTAGTTTTTTTTATTCTCCTATTTAGTTTATTAGTTGTTTTGTGATGCAAGCCTCTTCTCTGATCAATCCAGCCATTATGATCAATGTTGTGATGACAACAATGAGTTTTTTGTGTATGTTGAAGTCGTCATGTAAGTTGTGTATTCTGAAATGTTCTCATGCTTACTCGTGTCTTGCATGTCGGTTCTTTGTAGTAGATGTTTTGCACACTGAACTGGATGATTCTCATTTCAGTTGGTTCGATACTAATTGCACAATTCTTTCACATTCTCGCCCTGTTTTGGTGTTGTGGCGCTTACCGCCTTCCGCTGCGTTCTCTGCTCACCACGTAATCGCCGTGTCCTCAGGTGACCAAAAACAAGCAGTGGAAAGATGTTGCCGCTGTCATGGGCATCGGTGCTTCATCCAGCGGTTCCTATACCCTTCGCAAACACTACATGAAGCACATCCTCTCGTACGAGTGTCGTTTCGATAGAGGAGGCATCGATCCTCAGCCAATCATAAACCAAATAGAGGCTTCCGCCAAGAAGAAGACAACAACAAAGAACATTTCAGTGCCATCGCCAGGTTAGCATCATCAGCAATCACCTTAGAGTAGCGGGGCCATTCCAAAGTAAGGATAGTCTAAAGAAATCTACCTGAGTAAACTTAGAAAGGTCTGCAAAATTTAAGAGAATTTTAATACCCAAATCACATCATTAGTGATGATAAATTATGTATATATTTTGTTGTAGCTGCCATATTTAACAACTACATTTTTTATTATTCTAAAGGAAACGGGTTGACCAGAATATTATTGTTCACTATTTTATTGTTTTGGATTTGCAGATGTCATCCCAATTTGCAAGCTGTCCTATAACAATGAAATTAAGTACATGAGCAGGCCTTTTTTCCTTGACAGTCGCTCGCCGTTCACCTCCGGCCGTTGGTCTCTCTCGCCCCCTTCCAGGCTCGTCCAACTCGCAGGACTCTTTCCCTCCCGCGGCGAGCAACAGTAGCAGCATGGACGGCTACTCAAACGGGCCACCCCACCCCGGCATGCCGCCCTATCCACCCTACCCGCCCTCCAACGACTACCCCTCGCACATGCAGCAGCGGCCGCCCACACAATCTCAACCTGGTGAGCTGAACCTGTTCAAGTACGTGCGCGGCTAGGCTTTCTTATGTTCAGAGGGACTGAGGCGCCAGGCAACGTTGCATTTATCTATCAACTGCATATCATCAGGGATTCTAACTTTGGGTTAATAATAAATTTATTTCGGTAAAGTTTATGTAAGGTGTTTTTTACCAACCGATTCAGTTAGTGCTGTAAAATATCTTACCTCGAATGTTCTGACGGGAATTCATCGTAGCTGACGCCTCTTTTTTTTTCACAATGCTGATAAGGGCAAATTGCACTGAACATTTAGTAACCGTTTTGTTGGCTTTTGCATCAGCTGTTTTTCAAGCAAACTTGTTGGGCTTGAAAATCCAACTGATTTACGCTTGGATTTTTTTTTTTACATTCATTTAGATTTTTTTTTTGTGGTGCTTTGAACTGAGGCTTCATTTTCATGAGCTTCTAAAAAGTCTACATTTGAACATCCTTGCAAATATTTCCCATGGTCCTACATTGCAAACAGGCTGCACTTGATAAGCTAAGGGTTGTATTACCGCTAGTTTTTTTTTCTGCTCATATACTCGTGCTTTATCCTTGCGCCTCATCATTTGCATGCTAATATTAAATTGATCAAAATAAAAATATATTCTGAAATTTTCGATTAATAGCTTTAGGTATTCCTGTCCGGGTAAGATCTGTTCATTGGGGAGTATTTATCATTGGTGTATTAGGCGCCAACCCCTCTAGGCATCTGTTGTGTTCACGGACTGCACGGGGCACGACCCATACGGAGGGGTGATCACCCCTTTTTTCCATAGCGACTGCCAATTCTTCAGCCTTCACAATCTCTTCTTTTCTCCCCCATCCTGAATTTGCTTGACTTTCATTTACCTCATTTGCATCTTATGTTTGGTATATTTTTCTCCCGTTTGACCACTCGTCTAATACTTGATGCTCGCTGCCTTAAATTTTCACGTTTCGGGCGGCTAATTGCATCGAAGTTACGTTCTTTCCTACACTGAGTGTAGATCTCATCCATCCCTATTCCGTTTCTTCATCTTTCTCTGAACAGGTGCTGGGGGGCAATTGTCCCTGGCACCTGTTCAATACGCTGGGGCAATACGCTAACCACTCGGCCCGAGTGGTTAGCGTATCCGACTGCAGTGTCAGCCTCTGGTGCTGCATGTCGCGAGTTCGAGCCTCGGCAGGGACACGGCGGTCTTGTGGCGGGGAGATTTGGCGCCTCCCCCCTCTGTGTCCGCCTAGCTTAGTCACCCCCCCCTAACTAGGGGGAAACGGCTGTATGTCTATACATACATACTTTTAAAATGCCTGTGAATCCTTGGGGCTGTATAACAAGGCAGGTCGAGCTAAAACGCTCCTTGCTACCACTCT
This sequence comes from Gammarus roeselii, assembly GCA_016164225.1. Taxonomy (NCBI): domain Eukaryota; kingdom Metazoa; phylum Arthropoda; class Malacostraca; order Amphipoda; family Gammaridae; genus Gammarus; species Gammarus roeselii. The sequence continues at coordinate 1,645 of SDVV010000989.1, read as the reverse complement.
GATAATGCTGGTCCTTCTGGCCTGAGCATCTTACGAGTCACAATACCTTCTGTGGCATCCGTGCTACCCTTGACATTTGCAACGTAAAGAAGTCTCCACGCTGTAGTAGACCCAATTACTCTAATCTAATCCATAAGGAATCAAGCTCTGCAGATAGCTATATGGAGTGTAGTGTCTTCCACTAACGTATTAGTATGGTATCTGGTGTAGTATATACAGCTTTTATGTCTGTATTCACTCTCTTGCAAGCCTGTACGGTACCTGCCCAGCCAGTTAACCCATTGCATTTCATTCTAACTTTTCTGACTGCTTGTACTCTTGCATATGTAAACATGGAATGCGTTTCATCTGCAGAGTTGACAGTGTCCAATGCCTAGTTGCTTAGTCTATAGCTACCTATTTATTAGATCCTTGCTATAACATAGCTACCTACTACAAACATTTATTGCTTTGTAAAAATCATCCAAGCTCTACCCACGCTGTCCCAAGCAGTGCAGATCATCTTCCACAACTATGCTGTTCTGTATTGCGTAGCCCATCGCTGTCTTATTAGGATGATTCTTCCTCCTCTACCATTCATTTGAATTATCTTGACATAATTTATCCATGTTCATCATCTACAAATCCATCGATGCTGGCCTTGCTTACGTACGCTTGCACTGTCTCGCTTAGTTCTTATTCTATTGTTAGTTCTTGAACGCTTCAAACAAGTCCATTCACATGGAAACAAAAGATCCAGAAATGAAACGGAATTAGCATTTATTTTCCTGCAAAAGCTAATTAGAGCCGTGATAGATCAGCTTACAGATACTGGCGTAAGGATGAATACCCCAGGAGTGGAGGTCAAAGACGCTACTCACACTCCTCTCATGCACTCACACGCATGCATACCAATGCGCATCTCTATAGTGCTAAAATGTCATGCCAAGGCCTCCCAATAGACTTCAGCCCAGGAGTGAGGGCCGTGATTTGTGTCAGCAGCAAGGCCAGAAAGCTTCAATTGGCTTAGCCCTGTTGCTGCCTAAGGGTGGGCCTTTTCTCCACCCATGGGATAGAATAATTGATAGACAAATATGCGAAGATCCGAGACACTTGCATCATATGAATATATTTTGAAGTGATACATCAGCTTTGAAGTTGCTTAAACTAAGGTATTTTTTGATCCACATTTCACGAGTTGATGTTGCTCCAGGATGATGAAACGTAACATTCAATCAGGTTTCAGAGCCAATGAGTAGCAATAACTAAGAATCTCTGGCAACAATGGGACAATGTTCTCTTCATGAAGGCTCTCATTAACTAAGACAGGTCAGCGTAACGACCACTTCACATGTTGATGTTCAAAGCGCAACCCATTACTAGCGCTGGTAATTACAATGTTAGAACTGAACCAGCCGTCACTGTGGACTAGCGATATCCAATGAAGAGCTAACAAGCCTGTGTGACAATACCTAACATTACAGGCGAGTGTTGCGCGAAGTAGCTGCACAAGCTTGAGTGCTTTATTAGCTTTAACATTCAGAAAAGAGTGTGCCGTGCAGAATTCATTCCCGCCTAATAGTCCCAGCTGATGGACTCGACAGTTTCGTGCTATTTTCTGCAGAAGGAATTGTCCAGTCCGCACTGCCAGTTGTTAACCTTTCCC
>SDVV010000988.1:0-27647 GCA_016164225.1 Gammarus roeselii | reverse complement strand
AACAGGCGTGAGTGGAGAATGGTTGATTTTGACGCTGCTCTGATGTGCTTTCCCGCTCTTGGCATCCCGCTGTCGGGATGGTCGTGGGTGGGGGGAGGGGGGCGGCCATTATGACGCGGCGGGGGTAGACCAGTGAAAACTGTCGGGCCCTGCTGCTGACGACGGATCCTCGGACTGCACTCGTGACCCTGATTGTAAGTTGAGGGGCTACCGGCCGGACCCTTCAGCACAAAAGGGCTAAGTTGTGTGAGTGTGAGCGTATGAGGGTGTGAGGTGCGCGTTGTCGTCGGCCACATCCCTTTCTGGGGGATGCGGCCTAGTGTCTGTATCTGTACGAAATAAGATGGAAGCGATGGAAGGCTGCATGAGGGTGTTGTTGTCCCAACTGTGCTGTACGGAGCTGAGACTTGGGGGGTGAGAGCAGAGGAAACAAGGATGAATGTTTTCGAGATGAAATGTTTGAGGAGCATGGCTGGAGTGTCGCTGAGAGACAGGTTCACTAACGACGTGGTTCGAATCAGAACGGGGATGGTGAAGAAGTTAGAGGACAGAGTTGATTAGCTTGTTCTGAGATGGTTCGGGCACATGGTGAGGATGGATGAAGGGAGATGGGGGAAAAAGGTGTGGAAGGCAGGCAGAGGCAAGTGGACGTAGGCCTAGAGGGAGACCGAAGTTTGGGTGGATGGATGGTGTGAAGCAGGCGTTAGGAAGGAGAGACCTGAGTGTGGAGGTAGCGAGAGAACGTGCACTAGATAGGCGTGATTGGAAAATGATTGTGAAAGGATGAGTTTTGACGCTGCCCTGATGTAAGTTCCCGCCCTAGGCAATCGTTGAGACGGGATTGTCGAGGGCGGGAGGGGCCCGGTCATCATGACGCGGCAGGGGTAAACCAGTCACACTGTCAGGCCTTGCTGCCGACACTGACCTTGAACCGCACTCATGATCCGGAGGGTGTGTTGCGGGGTTCCCGGCCGAACCCTTTTGCGCAAAAGAGCTAAGGTGGGCAAGTGTGAGTGTATGAGACTGTGAGCTGCGTCTTGCCGTCGGCCACCCCCCTCGCTGGGGGATTTCGGCCTAATGTCTGTATCTGTACGAATTGAGAACATACTAAAATAAAGTGTTAATGATTTATAAAATGAACTATCATCCATCCACCCCAAAATTGCCAGCAAAAAATCGCAACGGCTGCCCCCGACATGCAATCGGTAGATAAAAGTGAAAAACAATCACTCATGTCTTGTTGACTTTATGTAAAACAAATTCCTTCATACTTATAGAATATAAAGACACTTCACATTTAAACTCGTAACTTTAGTTACATGCACTTCATAACGAGTCAATTTTGTACTTCGTGACGGAGAACAAGTTAAAGATCGAAGAAGAAAAACATTGCTGAATAAGAAACGGTTACTCGTGTCCTGAAGTATACATACATACAAATAAATAAGTGTGCGCAACCTAGGACAACAATGAAGCGAACTAGATACATAGGGTAGAAAGTTTAGACAAAATGGCTGACGTTTCGCTTTTCATGATCTACACGGGGAACGCACACAACATTCGTCAATGACTGGGGCGAGGAAGGAAGTGTTAGGACGGTAACACCCACGGAGTCTCTCTGTTGTTCGTTACTCACACACAACTTTGATCCTACGAGAATAACTGCATGGTCTCGATTATTGACGGCGAACCGGCATCCGCTCTACACGTATTCCCAAACGTTCACGCACGACAGGGCCTCGTACAGTAAACTCCGCAGCATAAGTACCGAGTCCGTACCCAGCCGGCATTCAAACTGGTAAAATAAACGAGCTCAACAAATTCATGGCCACGTCAAGCATAGATCAAAGAACTCTATGCCACTGTATACATATTTGTTCACATTAGTTCTCGAGCACGCTCGCGCTTCCTCCTGTTATATTCCACTCGACCAATAGTCAGTAATCAATTCTTCAAACTAGGTTTCTTAATAATAGCCCGTCAATGCACCTAGTGTGTCGCCATGTCTCGTTGCGGCACAGATGCATGTTGCCTCAACGTGCAGATGATTGACCAACACGCAGTCGCCCATCAACATCTGCAACTTTGTAATATTGATATGAAGGAACAGAAACTGCGGTAAATAAGAGCAGAAGTCGGTTCGTTAAGCATGTCTGCCCAAGTCTAATGATAATTTTTTATAGTCTAACGATTCAATATTGCATAAATGTTGGGGTTATTTCAAACATTTTCAATCAGCAAAATAGAATGACTTGCGTGTTGACAAAATGTTAACTTATAGTGGCCGGCATAATATAATCATCGTCATACGTTAGCAGCAAGTAAAAATTTACAGCCTTAAACACAGAAATCGAAAAATCAACGGAGTGGTACCACTATCAAAAAAGTTGAGTTTTATTTTTATATTATTTACAAGATATCAAAAACAGCGACTTGATTTTACAACTAACAATATTGTGAAAGTTAACACGTTGTAAATATTAACAACAATAATTATTCAGTAGTAGTAATAGCGAAGGGTCATTTCGATAAACTTGATTTGTACAAAGTCATTTACGATATATGTACATAACAGCTAATATATACAATGAATACATTTCATAAGGACTACCGAGTCAATAAAGATAGTCCGTATCTGTACAGAAGCGGTTCGTTGTTTCTAAATTCAACTATGTACAAGCGAATTAATTTTGGAAGAATACGCGAGATTCTGAATGTTAATCTTACTCAGTTCAAAATAAACAGCCGAGAGGTGGAATTCAGTTTCAAATATTTAAAACAACTCAATCAAGCCGCGAGTGGTAAGAACAAACTATTGTGCAGGAAGGCCCAGTAGGATGCTCGCACTATCTACATTTTGCGGCTACACCACTGACACGCCGATACTGAGCAGCATTGAATAATTTATTCACAGTCACTATTTACAGCGGTACAAAAGAAATCTCACTTTCTACACATATTCACAAAATACGAATAAACTCAGGAGATTTTTATGATAGGTATTTTTCACAAACAATACAAAAAGTCATCATTGGTGGCCGAACACGCATCAACGCAAAATCGATAAGGCAGGGTGGCCAGGTAAAATAGTGACGCCTCGTGGAAACATTCAGCCGTATGTTGGCTCCATCAAATTCACAACGAATTAGAAAACATACAGCTCAAGTTGATTGTATTGCATGATACCAAGTAGTTCAGTATTGTATGAATTCAATTAAACTCATTCCCGGATCAAGTAATCAATTCATCACTATTAGAGAAGAATCGTGGGGATAAAAACGAACATCTTCATGAAATTGAAACGACTAACAGCTTACCGAACTAACATTGCTACAGATTTGATCAACACCCATCGACACAATCTTCTAGTCCAATATTATAAATATGCAAGCACTATGATTGAACACGGGATCTCTGGATTGAATTTCCTCGGGATATTAGAACTCCAAATTAGACCGTGTATTGATGAATAGATAATTTAACTAGCAGTATTAGGTAGATTTTTTATTACAAGTTTTCAAAATATATTCATCTGCATGACCAAATTTTAGTTCTGAAGTGAATTCGCATGTTTTAGTTAAGCATCAGATTCGGCGAACTCTTTTCGTAAAATTAAAAGGACTGAAAGTGAAGCCTAGCAGAATGAACATTTCAATACCCTACTGGGTTCTTAGATGCAGTTCTGATAGGCCGTAACTAAGACGTTGTGTGACGTAAGTGGCAAAAACAAAACAAAGCGCTGCAAAATAAGCACGTGAAAGGTTTGGACGGTTCAATGATGGGTTAAATTCAATGCAGGATGTTATTCATTGAGCGGATAGTTCGAGGAAGGTTTGACACGGCGGGCAAAGTTTCCCCTAATCTGTACCCTTGTACGATTTTATTACAACACTTCACCACAGCTTAGTTTGTGAACGAAAGGCTGCAGACAGAAAAAGAGCATAAGCCTCATCTTTTCAGGAAGTGGGTTCTCTTGTTTTCTACTTCACGTGCAGGTGGTGCACACTGATCCAATTTGGCTGCGCAACGTCATCTTGACTACACCTTTAGTGGCAGGTCGCCGTGCTTCCGGTGGAGATACACCTCTGAACATAATATTTTAGTCACCGCGCTAGCCAGCCGTCTCGTCAACTAAAAAAGCGGCTTCTCGGAGCGAGGTTAGTGGCCCGACTGAGACATTATTTTCTGCTTGAGCAGCTTGACTTTTGAGCAGAAGAAAGACTCTATGGTGGCGGCGCACGACACGAAGGACGAGTTGGGCGGATTAAAGAGCCTGCAGTTGTCGAGGAGCAACATCACGTCTCCTATGAAGCCCTGCAGGCGTGTGTAATGATGGTCCCGCACGCGGCGCTCCACAGTCCGTAGATCCATCGGCTCACGGACGACCTTGTAGTATTCAGGCACCTCGCCGGGGTCCACGGCCTCCAGGAACGGCCACGCATTTTTGTGGGACTGACGCAAACAAGGGGATTCTTAGCAACAGAGCGACGGATTTGGTCAATAAAACTTAGTTCATAACAAAAGTAAATGTGATTGACGAAGCGAAGAATTACAAATCAGTATTGGTCCTACCATTGCACCTACCTTCATGACAAACAACAGTCATGTGTTTTTTAGGCAAATCTTATCCAAGAGTGTCATGATGAGGTGGGAGGAAAACAAGATTATTATTTCGAAACCTAGAGCTCATGCAGGGGCAGATAGCGCAAGACCAGAGGCAGACTTGAATGTGGGATAACGGCTAGCTGTTCAATAAAGTCCATACAAAAGACTGTTTGATCAAGCGAATCGTTTCAGTTACATGCTTTTACACACAAAAAAATAAGAAGACGAGTTATACTTACCCATCACTACCCTGATTTCTCAAGAAAACTTGCGCTTCATCATTTTGTAGCTCTTTCCAACCATTTAGATGTCCATTTAAAATGCGTGAAATGACCCCGTGCACTTATCAGTACATATTCTGCCTCTGCGCCGGTTTTAAGCAGCTAAGATAAACATATCATATCATGAAAAGGTACTAAACAGATGAGGTTGAATTGCAAGGTGTAACTAATCATCAGCCAACAGCTACTCACCACTAAAGTTTTAGCTACTTTCTTCAACTCAGTGTAATCCTTGTTGGTTAGCTTCTTTTGACAAGCGTGGTTCCATATATTGCTGGGTTCACACTTGGGACAGATGTAGTCATCGATGTCGTCTGCCTCACCCTGCATGATGCCTATGCAGCGACCGTGATACCAATCGTCGCACTGCTCGCAGCAAATGTAGAACTGCGTCTCATCGTAAGGCTGCCAATAAAAAGTAGCGAGTCAGTTAACAAATCCTGAAAATGCTGTTGTAGGTCTACAAGAATTTGAAATAAATAAAATCACATAGGAAGCAACTAAAATATCCGAACGTTTCACTATGAATGTGTTGTTTGCAAAGGTGATCAGGACACAGCGCGGCCAAATTTTTCTGCGAATGAAAAGAGGACCGATTATTTGTTGCGAGCATCGTCAGGTTTGGTGAGGTGGGTTTTCGATCTGCACCTCTTGCGACTCATGTGGGTGTGCCGATGTCCAAGATAATGCGTCGGTATGCCATCATCCATCTGAACCTACTCGGAACACGCGAATCAGCTGTCCTCCAACTTCTTCACCATCCCCGTTGTAAGAATTAGAACGGGGATGGAGAGGAGATTAGTTTAGAGTGTTAAGATTTTCTAGCGCTACGGAGGGGGAGGGGAAGGTGAGGGAGTTGAAGGACAGAAAAGATTCACGTGTTCTGGGTGAATCAGACATGTTGAGGATGGATGATGAGGATTAGTGAAAATGGTGATGAACGCGGTTTCGATTAAGGGGGGTCGAAGTCGCGGTTTAGACTAGGTGGTTATTTCCATCCATCGCTAAGCCTGTCTCGCGGTGCCCCGAGTAGTAGCCACCACCATCTCCGACGTCCCCTCGCGTGGCGACGCTATGATGGACTTAGAGGCCACCATGTCTCATGACGACTAAACGGAGCTAGTCCTTTGGTGTGTCGTCTCCGCGGTGCCGATGTTAAGTACACAACGCTTTAGAACATTGATAGTTGAAATATTGAACAGCAGCCTTCTTAATAACGATTTTGCGTACACAAATGCTTCATGGTCATTGACGTTTGAACTGTTGATGACGGCGGTTAGTTACTCTTAATGCCAAGTGATAGCTCAAACAGGGTAAACGATATGATTTTTGATTTGATTTGACCCTCATTTCCACCAGAGCCTCAACGCGAGTCATAAAAGGCTACCCCGTAGGGCATGGCCGTCGTTGATTTAGGTTAAGTTCGCACAGCCTCGCGTGCGAAAATATTAGGTCATGTCAAGATGAAGTCAGTACATATTTCAACCGTGGAATATTCGCGTACTAGCGCGTACGCGAGAGTAAAGAGTTAACGCGTATCTTCGCAAAATGTGTTATTTCTGTGCGTAATGGGGTGGAGAGACCACCACACTTGCACAGGTGTTTGGGGTTTAGACAGCTTCGTATAGTCCGGTGTGTTTTCCGAAAGCGATAAGCTTTTTACGGTAGGTTGGGTCAGTTAGTAGGCTTTGTGGGTTGCACGGGGGATTTAGGAACGCTCGTCGGCCTGCCGCGAGTGCGTTGCAATCCATCATTAAGTGTTTCACGCTGATAGCCACTTGGTGGCAACAGGGGTGAGGTGGCGCGTTTGGTCCTATGTCGACATCCATCAGGTGGTTGTGAGTTATCCACGTGTGTCCTGTGCACAAGCGATTGATGAACACTTGGTCTTTTCTGTTGGTGAACTTTGTTTCCCATTCTTCGATGAAGGTTTGACTGGAAGCATTTTTTGTCCAATCTGTGGTCACATTTCATCCCATCAGGATGATATATGGGATTTGATGATAGGGAACCAGCCAGGTAATGAATTGCGAAAAATTGTTCTTGGTGAGTAGATGCCAGTTTAGCAAGAGAGTCCGCAAGTTCGTTTCCTCTTATTCCCGCATGCCCGGGGATCCAGCAGAATTCCACTGCCTGACCCGTCTCGGTCATCACAAAGAGATCGTGCAGCATCTTACGTAGAACTGGATGTTCTTAGTACTGTTTTTTAAGCTGGGTGAGGACACTCAGACTGTTGGAGAATACGACGTATTTGCGGAAGCGATGTGTTTTTGCAATAGAAATGGCTAGTTCAAGTGCGCGAAGCTCCGCAGAGAACACGGAGGCCTCTTGTGGGAGTGGCCGAAAGTGGGGTGTCCCTGCACACAGCGGCGGCTCCCACTCCGACCGCGGTTTTGGAGCCGTCAGTGTATATGTGGCGGTGCTCCAAATATTCTTCCTCGAGTAGTCTTGGAAATTCCTGCCGGTACGCGTTGGATGGAGTAGTTGCAGGTCTAGGTTGACCGGTGGTGGGTTGGTCATCCATGTTGGTGTGTTAATATGAAGGATAGGTAGGAAAATGAAGGCTTAATAGCCTTACGATTGATGTTTAGCGAGGTCATCATGATGTCAACACGTAGGGAAAACGGTGGGCATATATTCTTTTGCCGCAAAAAGGCGCTTATCGGAAATGTTGGCGATGTGGCTGATAGCTGGGTTGTTGATTATACTTCTAGTCTTAAAATAGTATTGTAGTGAAAATTTGTCTCGCCGGAGCGGAAGTGGAAGTTCGTTGGCGAGCACGTCAAGGGATTCGATTGGGGTGGAGTGGAACGCGCCGGTTGTGATACGCAAAGCATTGTTTGCGATGGTCTAGAGTAGTTTTACCTGCTGAACCGTAGACAACGGCTCCGTAGTCCATGCGCGATCGTATTATTGCTCTGAACAACGTTCATTCCGGTGTCCATGTCGGCACCGAACTTCAGGGATGTTACCGATTGGATAAGTCCCGTCGACATTTTGCAATAGAGTCGCCAGGGCTGCAATGTGGGGTTGCCACGTGAGTTTAGGGTCCCACACAAGACCCAGGAATTTTATCGTTTCTTCGTATACTAGAGGGGTGTTGTGCAGCGTTAGAGCTGGTTTCAGGTGTAAACCGGGCACAAGGGTAAAGTGCATGCTTTTAGTTTCAGAGGACGAGAATCGGAATCCGTTTAGGGATGTCAGTTCCCGACTAGGTTCAGGCGCTTCTGGAGTTCATGTTAAATTGTTGTGAGGCTGGGGTGTCTGTAGCTTATTTGTAGGTCGTCCGCGTATAGTGATAAGAGCAGTCTTCCGTCTCCGGGAAGAAAGTCGGCTAACTGATCGATTTTGAGGATAAAAAGAGTGACACTGAGGACGCTTCCCTGGGGAACGCCTATTTCTTGCAGATATGATAGACTGTGTGTTGCAAACCTTGACCCTGTAGGTGCGTTTTTTTTAAATTGGTGAATGAAACGTTGTAGGCGACCTCTCAAACCTTTACGGTGGAGATCCTTCATGATCCCGTATTTCCAAGTAGTGTCGTATGCTCCATCAACGTCGAATAGTATGGAAACCACATGTTCTCTTCGGACGAAGGCCTGTCCATTGTCTGATTCTAGTCGTACGAGGTGGTCCGTTGTGGAGTGGCGCTTACGGCCACCGCACTGGATGTTGCTAAGGCCTGCATGCATTTCAAGGTAGTCGACTAGGCGTGAGTTCATCACTCATTCCACTGTCTTACATAGGACGCTAGTTAGGGCAATGGGACGATAGTTATGTGGGTCGCTGTGACATTTTCCGGGTTTGGGTATCGGGATAATTAAGAATTCCCGTCATTGATTGGGAAAGAATGAATTTGAATACAACGTATTGAACAGATTTAGTAGGTGCTGGAGAGCGTTGTCAGGAAGGTGTTTGATCATGTTGATGTGCACTCGGTCAGGCTCGGGTGAGGTTTCACGAGTGTGGTCGATAGCATATTGTAGTTCATGGAGGGAGAAAGGTTCGTTGTTGAATTCAACATTTGCGGAAGTGAAGTCTATATGCTCACTTTCTCTTAGGATCTTTACCCGTTGATTGTGATATTTGGCTGAAAGTCTAAGCTAGTTCGTCCGCGATGTCCGCGTATGAAGAATAGACAGTCTCCGTCCAACAGTATGTGGATAGGTCGCTTGGGGCGACCTTGGATACATCTGATTTTTCCCCTCACTTGGGAAAGAGGGGTGTTTCGATTGATTGTGTTAAGTAATTGGGTCTAGCTTTCTCGCTTCTCCTCCACGCTAAGTTTGCGGTACACGGCATTTTCCTTTTTCCAGGCTACTCGGTTCCTGGGGAAACGTGCGTGGCGGAAGGCCCCGTACATCCTTTCACGCTGGTTCATTGCTTCTTGTACCTCCGGGCACAATCAAGGTTTCGAGAAAAAGGTTGAGGGTAAATATTGGGGAATGCATGCGCCAGCTGCACTTTGGATTTTCTCTTATAGATGTATGACAAGGTCGCGCTCTGAAATGTCTTCAAGAAGGCCCTCTACATCGTTCCATGCGACATGTGTCGAGTATTCCTCCCAGCTGGCTTTCCGGTAGTTGAATCGAAGTTCATGTGCGTCGGAATTGTTTGGTCGGTTAGTAAGGAGCGATTAGATCACTGGGTTGTGATCACTGTCATGTATTGAAGGCAGGACGCCCCAAAAGAGTTGGGGAGCTAAAGTGGAGAAACAGGATGATATATCGATGGCGGTTTCACTTTCGAGGGTGATCCGTGTGGGTTGTCTGTCGTTGAAAAGGACAAGGTTGTGAGTGTCGATGGTGTTGGCTATTATCACTCCCCTGGGGTCTGTTCACACGCATCGCCACACTTCGTGGTAGCTGTTGAAGTCACCAAAGAGAAGTACGGGATGATGCAGTTGGTTAAGCAGATCGGTCATTAGTGAGTCCGTGAGGTCGTGGTTTCGTGACGAGTAGATAGATACCACTGTAATTGGTCTTAAAATACATATCTTCACTGCGACAGCTGGGAGTTCTGTTCTCAGAGGAAGGAGGTGATGAGGTATGCTTTGATGGAAAATAAGTGCCACTCCGTCGTGTGCAGTCACATTATTGTGACCTTCGCGGCGAGGTATGACATATTGAGAAATTGTGAAGGTGGCGGTGTCACGAAGTTTGATCTCCTGGAGGCCTACCACCAAAGGTTTATGGGTGGAGATTGGCGATAATAATTCATCTTTCTTGCTTCTAAGTCCCTCGCAATTCCACTGAAGTATTGAGTTGTTGTTCATTTCGGATCTGTCTCACGCCCACATTTTGATGGTCTGGAGCGGTCGCGTGGTTTGTAGGAACTTTCGTGGTGTTTTTTGTCTATGAGGCGCAGGTATCGTAGATCGAGAGCGTTCGGCCGAGTTTTTTGATGAGTTGTTGAATGTCGCGGATGACAGAGAGGCTGACATTGTTGCTGTGGGTGGTGGTGCTCGGATGCCAGTTTTGGGAGAAAGGCTTGTGGCGGACATTACCAGGAAAGAGGTGCAGGAGGCGGTGGAGGTGATGAAAGCAGGGAAAGCCCCTGGTTTGGATGGCGTTGCGACCAAGTACCAGAAGAACTGTGTAGTAACGATTGTCGAATGGTTGGTGAGGTTACTGAACTTGTGTTTTGTGGCAGGCGTGGTACCTATTGAGTGGCGCAGTGCCTGCATTGTTCCGCTATATAAGGGCAAAGGAGCTAAAAATGAATGCTGCAACTCGAGAGGTATAATTCTGTTATGTGTGGTTGGTAAGTTGTACGGGAGAGTGCTGATCAAAAGGATTAGAGACTGTACGGACTGCGTAATTGGAGAGGAACAGTGTGGCTTTAGAAGTGGTAGAGGGTGCGCCGATCAGATTTTTGTAGTGAGACAGGTCTGTGAGGAGTACCTTGCCAAAGGAAAGGATGTGTTCTGGACTTTCATGGATCTGGAAAAGGCATACAACAGGATTGACAGGGAAACGCTGTATAGGGTTTTGAGTTTGTATGGAGTGGGCGGAAATCTGTTGAAAGCGGTGCAGAGTTTCTATGTTGGCAGCCGAGCATGTGTCAGAGTGGGAAGCGAGGGGAGTGATTGGTTCACAGCGAAAATGGGACTGAGACAAGGCTGCGTGACGTTTCCTAGCTGTTCAACCTCTATATGGATGGAGTGGTCAGGGAGGTGGACGCGAGTGTGCTGGGTCGTGACATGGAACTGTTGGAAGCGAATGGGCGAAGTTGGCAGTTGAGCCAGTTGCTATTTGCTGATGATACGGCATTGGTTGCGGATTCAGAGGAGAAGCTATGTAGGCTAGTGTCTGAGTTAGGTAGAGTGTGTAAAAGGAGGAAGCTTCGAGAGAACGTCGGTAAGAGTAAATTAATGAGATGCTCGAGGACTGTCGATGCGAGCAAAATTAGGGTCCTTTTAAGTGGAGAGCTCTTGGAGGAAGTTCATTGTTTTAGGTATCGGGGCTCCCATGCAGAGATAACTGAACTAGTGGAAACTGAAGTGAAGGCGCGAGTGAATGAGGGGTGTAAAGTGTTGGGTGCACTGAAGAGTGTGATGAGCTGTAGGACGTCAGGGATGGAAGCAAAGAGAGGGCTGTATGAGGGTGCTGTTGTCCTAACTGTGCTCTACGGAGCTGAGGCTTGGGAGGTGAGATCAGAGGAGATAAGAAGGTTGAATACTTTCAAGATGAAATGTTTGAGGAGCATGGCTGGAGTAACACTGAGAGACTGGATCACCAACGACGTGGTTCGAATCAGAACAGGGATGGTAAAGAAGTTGGAGGACAGAGTGGATTCACGTGTTTAGAGATGGTTTGGGCACATGGAGAGGATGGATGAAGAGATGGGTGAAAAGGTTGATGAATGCGGAGGCGAGTGGTCGCAGGCCTAGAGGTAAATCGAAGTTTGGGTGGATGCATGGTGTAAAGCAGGCGTTAGGAAGAAGAGACATGAGTGTGGAAGTAGCATAAGACCGGCAATGAACAGGCGTGAGCGGAGAATGGTTGATTTTGACGCTGCTCTGATGTGCTTGCCAGCCCTTGGCATCCCGTTGTTGGATGGTCGTGGGTGGGGGTGGGGAGCGGCCATTATGACGCGGCGGGGGTAAATCAGTGAAAGCTGTCGGGCCCTGCTGCTGACAACGGATCCTCGGACTGCCCTCGTGACCCAGAGTGTATGTTTTGGGGTTACCGGCCGAACCCTTTAGCACAACAGGGCCAAGTTGTGCGAGTGTGAGCGTATGAGGGTGTGAGATGCGCCTTGCCGTCGGCCACCCCTCTTTCTGAGGGATGCGGCCAAGTATCTGTATCTGTTATCAACAAAAAGGTGAGTGGGCGCAGGCCTAGAGGAAGACCGAAGTCAAGTTTGGAGGATGGCATCTAGCAGGCTTTAGGGAGAAGACATCACTGTGCCGGTAGCGAGAGAGAACGCAATGGATAAACGCGAGTAGAGAATGCTAGTGCATGCATGAGTTAAGTCTGCACTGATGCGCTCTCTCGGCCTCTGCGTCTCGTAGAGGAACGGAATGTACGTGGCAGGGAGAGGGAGCGACAATAATGGCGATGCCGGGGTTAACCAGTAAATGCGGTCGGGCCCTGCTGCTGACAGAGCCCATTGATCTCACTCTTGAACAAAAGTGTGTGGTTGTGTTGCGAGATTCTGCCGGGCTTTTTTCCAGCGGTCAAGAGCTATGTTCAGGTACATATGTGAAGTGTGTCGTGCCGTCAGCCACTTTACTTCAGAAGAATTTGACCTTACGTTGGCATCTGTGTATCAGAATTTTTGCTGCAGACCATTATGTATGCACCATATTTATATACTGCTAGCAACCCATTCAACCTTAGCAGCCCCCTGACACTAACCTGTCTGCAGAAGCAGTAGAGCTCTTTGTTCAGTTTAGCGTTGGCGCAGTCATCGCAGACGTACTCAGTCATGGTGCGGCTGAGTGCCTCAGTGATGCCCACGCAGTCTCCATGGAACCAATTTGCACAGAGGTCACATCCAACGTAGAACCTACACCACAAAAACACTCCGTCCATTAGGTATGAAACAATCATTTGCTCTGATTTCAATATTAAGGCAGACAAAGATGTAAACCATCAACTGACCACAAACTAAATTTGTACAATTCAATGTTTTGCTTACAAATCCAGGCATTATCTTCAAGTACAATAACTCAAATGAAAAATTACGAAAATACATCGGACTAAGTTAATAATTAGTAACATTTCTCTCCGACGACTCACTTGGTGTCATCAAATGGTGTTCTGCAGATACAAACAATTTTCTTGTTTTTATTTTTAGTCTTTTTACTATTAATTGCAAGTTTGTGATTGGTGGTAATTTTTTTATTGGTGTGTGTCGGTGGAGGTGAAGTGGCGCTGAGGCGAGCCCCCGCAGTTGTGAGGGACGGAGGGCAGGGTGCGGGAGGAGGCCGGATTGGGCTACCCTCGTTTGCGCTCTCTGCAGACAAAAAAAATACGGTGTCGTGGATGAAGAACATGACTCATGGGGCATTTGAAATTGAGCATCGAAAAACAGAAGAGGACATAATTCATTCACATGTCACTGGGGATTCACATTGCGAGCAGAAACGACCAGCTTACCGTGTCTTTTTCTCTTCTTAGCAGCAGGCGAATCAATCTTAGTTGTGCTGGATCCTCCCTTGTTCTCTATGGCGTGGATGTGTTGTTTGGCAACGACCAGTTCCTTCTGAATTGTAGAATAAAATACCGAGTTAAGAGGAATATGTGCATATGACGACCTGAAGAAACCTGAACAGCTCAAGTTAGAAAACCGAACCGTCATTTTTTGGCGTGGGAAGAGAAGGGCATGCATTAAATAAATAACTGAAGTAACTATAACTGCAATGCATGCGACAACTTTCAGGACTAAATGCACACTAAGCAAAAAAATGCATTATTAAACGAGTAGTAGCCAACTCACATGTATCTGGAGCTGCAAATCTTTTTCCAGAATAGCTCTCTTTTTGAGGATATCCTTTTTGAGAAGTTCTTTGTGTTTAGAAAGTTGCCCCTCCAGCTTAGCAAGCAGCGCCTGCTTCCTTTTGGCATCATCGTAAGGAGAGGAGCGTCGTCCTTTCTTGGCGCCGGGTTGCGGACTAGCTACGTCGCCCGGTCTTCCGCCGTCACAGCTCTCCCGAGCACGAGGACTGCCCAGGATAGCAGGCACCGCACGCTGGCTCTCTTCACCACCTGCAGCAGCTGATGATGAAGAGGAGGAGGTACGCGCCTTCTTGCTGCTGCGGCTGCCACTCTCGCTCTGGGGTATGGTAACAAATATTGAAGGACGCAACCTACACACAACATTGTGGACGACGCTCTAGTGGGTTCAACTAGACATTGTTCACCACAGCGGACCGATGATTCCCAGCATCGTCAGTTACTTGCTAAGTATAAACACGAGTCGTCTCGTTTACCGTACAGTCACAAGCGAGCCGGTGAACACGTGTGTACATTGCGGGTACTGGTGTCCGTGCGTCAGTCTGTTCCCTATTGCCGCAGCAACCTCTGAGGAGCTGCTGCGGCAATAGGGAACAGACTATTCAGAGCTGAACCGCTTCTCAGCTACCTTCAAGAAACCAACCTCTTAGCTGAAATCTGATCTGTTGTGAATTGATCATACTTAATCTTACTTACCGATAGACTCCTCCTTCCCGGAGGACCAATATTTTTTTTGCTCACGTAGATAAGGACTTATTTGTGACCTCTCTATACAAACAGAAGTGAACTAAGCATACCGTGAGTCGGAGCAATCCAAGATACTGACAGATACAGGTACAGACACTAGGCCGAAATCCACAGCAAGGGGGTGGCCGACGGCCAGGCGCACCTCACACTCGCACACCTTAGCTCTTTTGCGCGAAAGGGTCCGGCCGGAGACCCCGCAACACACCCTCCGGGACATAAGTGCGGTTCGAGGTCAGTGTCGGCAGAAGGGCCCGACAGCGTGACTGGTTTACCCCTGCCGCGTCAAGATGACCGGGCCTCCCCCGCCCATGACCATCCCGTCTCTCAACGATATGCCATGGGCGGGAGAGCACATCTGGGCAGCGTCAAAACTCATCCGTTCACTATCATTCTCCACTCACGCCTATCCAATGCACGCTCTCTCGCTACCTTCACACTTACGTCTCTCCTTCCTAACGCCTGCTCCACACCATCCATCCACCCAAACTTCGGTCTCCCTCTAGGCCTACGTCCACTCTCCTCTGACTTCAACAACTTTTAACCTATCTCCCTTCATCCTTCCTCACCATGTGCCCGAACCATCTCAAAATACGCGAATCAACTCGGTCTTCTAACTTCTTCACCATCCCCTTTCTGATGCGAACCACGTCGTAAGTGAAGCTATCTCTCGGCGACACTCCAGCCATGCTCCTCAAACATTTCAACTCGAAAACATTCAACTTTCTTCTCTCCTCTGCTCTCACCCCCCAAGTCTCAGCTCCGTAGAGCACAATTGGCACAACGACACCCTCATACAGCCCTCTCTTTGCTTCCATCCCCAACGTCCTGCAGCTCATTACGCTCTTCAGTGCACCCAACACATTACACCCCTCCTTCACTAGCGACTTCACCTCAGTTTCCACTAATTAAGTCTTCTCCACATGGGAGCCCAGATACTCAAAACATTATATTTCTTCCAACAACGCTCCATTTACGAGGACGCTAATTCTGCTCACATCGACAGTCTTCGAGCATCTCATTACCTTATATTTATTCACGTTCACTCGAAGCTTCCTCGTCTCACACACTCTACCAAATATAGACACGAGCCTTCATAGCCTCTCCTCTGAATCCAGAAACAGGGCCGCATCATCCGCAAATAGCAACTGGCTCAGCTGCCAACTCTGCTCATTCGCTTCCAACAGCTCCAAGTCACAACCCATCACACTCGCGTTCACCTCCCTGACCACTCAATCCATATAGATATTGAACAGCCAAGGAGACATCACGCAGACTCGTTTTAGTCCCACTTTCACTGAGAATCGATCACTCACCTCGCTTCCCACTCTGACACATGCTCGGCTGCCAACGTAGAAACTCTGCAACGCTTTCAACAAATATCTGCCCGCTCCATACAAACGCAACAAACGCAACAACCTCCAAAGCGCTCCTCTGTCAATCCTGTCGTATGCCTTCTCCAGATCCACGAAAGCCCAGAAGTACCTTTGCAAGGTACTTCTCACAGACGTGTCTCACTGCAAATATTTGATCGGCGCACCCTCTACTACTGCTAAAATTACACTGTTCCTCTCCAATTGCGAAGTCAGTACAGTCTCTAATTATTTGGATCAGCATTCTCCCGTACAACTTACCAACCCCACTTAACAGACTGATACCTCTCGAGTTGCAGCATTCGTTTTCATCTCCTTTGCCCTCATACAGCGGAACAGTGCAGGCACTGCGCCACACTCAATTAGGACCACGCCTTCCACAAAACACAAGTTCAGTAACCTCACCAACCATTCGACAATCGCTGCTCCACCCTTCTTCAGGCACTCGGTCGCAACGCTATCAAAGCCAGGGAGATTTCCCTGCTTTCATCACCTCCACCGCCTCCTGCACCTCTTCCCTGGTAATGTCCGCCACAAGTCTCACTCCCAAAACTGGCATCCGAGCACCACTACCCACAGAAACAATGTCAGCCTCTCTGTCATCCTCGACTTTCAACATCTCATCAAAATACTCGGCCCACCTCTTCCGTACATCCCCACTTTCCAACAACAACTGGCCGTTTTCATCTTTCAACACTCCTTCTTCCGGTCTCTCCCATTCTCACCCTTTTCACCTCTTTCCATATCATCTTTTTGTTCTCCTCAAAATTCTGGCACAACCGTCTGCCCCACCTGGCATCAACGTCCCTTTTGGCTCACCGCACCACTCGCATCAGTAAGTGTTTCACGCTGATAGCCACTTGGTGGCAACAGGGGTAAGATGGTGCGTTTGGTCCTATGTCGACATCCATCAGGTGGTTGTGAGTTATCCACGTGAGTACCGTGCACAAGCGGTTGATGAACACTTGGTCTTTTCTGTTGGTGAACTTTGTTTCCCATTCTCCGACTGAGGGTTTGATTGGAAGAATTTTTTGTCCACTCTGTTGCCACATTTCATCCCATTGGGACGTTATATGGGAGTTGATGATAGGGAACCAGTCCCGGTAATGTAATGCGAAAAATTGTTCTTGGTGAGTAGATGCCAGTTTAGCAAGCGAGTCCGCAAGTTCGTGTCCTCTAGTTCCCGCGTGCCCGGGGATCCAGCAGAATTCCACTGCCTGACCCGTCTCGGTCATCCAAAAAAATATCGTGCTGCATTTCACATAGAACTGGGTGTTCGTAGTGCAGTGTTTCAAGCTGGGTGAGGACACTCAGACTGTCTGAGAATTTGACGTATTTGGGGAAGCGACGTGTTTATTGCAATAGAGATGGCTAGTTCGAGTGCGCGAAGCTCCGCAGAGAACACGGAGGCCTATAGTGGGGTGTCCCAGCACACAGCGGCGGCTCCCACTCCGTCCGCGGTTTAGGAACCGTCAGTGTATTTGAGGCGGTGCTCTAAATATTCTTCCTCGAGTAGTCTTAGGAATTCCTGCCGGTACGCGTTGGTTGGAGTAGTTGCTTTAGGGTACATTTGCAGTTCTAGGTTGACCGGTGGAGGCTTGATCATCCATGTTGGTGTGTTAATTTGAAGGATTCGGTAGGAAAATGAAGGATTAATAGCTTTACGTTTGATGTTTAGCGAGGTCAGCAGGTTGTCCACACGTAGGGAAAACGGTAGGCATATATTTTTTTAGGCCCCAAAAAAGGCGCTTATCGGATATGTTGGTGATGTGGCTGATTGCTGGGTTGTTGATTAGACTTTTAGTCTTAAAATAGTATTGTAATGAAAGTTTGTCTCGCCGGAGCGGAAGTGGAAGTTCGTTAGCGAGCACGTTAAGAGATTCGATTGGGGTGGAGCGAAACGCGCCAGTTGTGATACGCAAAGCATTGTTTGCGATGGTCGAGAGTAGTTTTGGCTGCAGATCCGTAGACAACGGCTTCGTAGTCCATGCTGCTCTTGTGGGAGGAGGAGGAAGATGAGGGAGGGCGATTTTTGTATTTGCTTCTTGAGCGAGCGCGTTTCTTTTTTATGGAATTTTTTTTTCTCAACTTTATGATGGGCTGAGTAGTAGTCGTTGGGATATTTGAGTCGAGTGCGATGTTTGGTAGAGCAGTGGTTTCGGGTATCAGTTCTTCGTTGAAGATTTTCAAAGCGTCCTTGCGCAGGCACCGAGGGTTGAATACCTGACTTTGGTTTTTGCGGGGTGCGGTTGCAGTTAAGACGGTCAGAAGTCGTTCAACGCTCTGATCGAGGTGAGCCGTGGTTTGTGGGAAGCTGCTAGTTTTTTTGTTTCGTGGCGAGAGGGTGTCGCGTATACCGCGGTCGTCGTCGGAAGAATCTTCGTCTCTTGGCCTTCTGATTTTAAGTTTTTTTGGACTTCCTCTCGTGGACGACCGAGGCAGCATCCATTGCAGTGGTCTCCTGAGCACTGGTGGATTTGTTGTTTGGGACGCCCGCCTCTATTACGAGGGCGGTCGCTGGGCTGGTTGTGGTATTGTTGGTACTGGAGAGGGGTGTTGAGGTCATGGTGATAGTTTATGTTAGCGGTACGCGAGTGTCGTCTGTTGTGGTAGACTTAGTTCTAGATCTAACTGTTTTGACGTGATTTAAATTACGGCAGTTTGGGTTTTCGTCGTAAAAGATTTGGGTGGCTTGTTTTCGTGTGACTCTGCGGTCATTTTGTATGATAGTCATTGCTTTTTGGTCCATCTGCTTTGGGCAGTCGCGGTTACCTGCCTCATGTAGGCATGAGCAGTGGTAGCATTCAAGTTGGTGGGCTGTGCAGTCCTTTCGTTCATGCTCGTCGGCGCACCTCTTACAGCGTTGGGATATGTATAGCTGGCAGTATTTGATGACGTGGCCGTATTCCAGGCATTTTGTGCACATTGCAGGCCATGTCGCTACTGGGTAAATTTTTGTTTTTTCCCTATTCGCCCGGGATTACTATGAATTCCGGTGCGTCACGTCCTGGGAAAGTGATTTGATATGCGGCGGTGTAGATGTTTTGTGGTTTGATCCATTTTGCTAGGGAAACGTTGGTGACGCCGTAATCCTCCGCTAAACCTGCCGCAAAAGCCCTTAGGTCAGTTTTAAGTGTAGTTGGAAGTGTATATAATTCGTCTTGTAGCATTGAATAACGGATGTATTTCGACAGTTACTGTGTGTTTGTCTATTTTATTCATCCTTTGTATAGCGTTGCTTTGCTCGATATTAACGACGTGGGCCAGATACTTCTTCCCTGTCGAATTATGTTTATCGGTCTGCCTCCCAGTTGTTTGGAGAGCGAGTTCATTGGGGGAGCAACTTTGTTTGCACCGTTATCTACAAGCGTTATGAGGAAGTGGGTAAGTTTTGATGCTGATCTCCTCTTCTGGGTGGGAGGGTCAGCCTGGGGGGAGCGAATCGCGGCCGCAGCCTCTCGTCACCCGACTTTGTGTTCCGTTTGGTATTGCAGGATCTCCCTATCAATCTTGTCCTTGGGGCAGACTCCGTGTCGCGTAGGGTGGCCGTTTACTTCGCAGTAAAAGCACTGAGATTCTTCGGATGGGCACGACAAGGGATCGTTCCATTTATCGTGGTCGTCTTCTGAGCAGTGTGAGCATCTTTGCTTACCGTGGCAATCTCTGCTCGTGTGTCCGTATTTCTGATATTTATAGCATCGCATCGGACGTCTTCCGATGGGTGTAACCTTGGTTTTGGCGTCAAAGAAAGGTATGTCTATGTAGTTGGGTAGGGTGGGGCAATTGAATTCAAGCAGATGGGCCGTGGTGGTGTTTCTTTTTCGTTTGATTTTTAGTGCGATATTCGCTTCAACTTTACATTTCTCGTATTGAACGAGTCCGGTGATGAACTCGTCGGCTTCATCACTCGGAAGACCCTCGATGTAAATCAGGCCTGAACTTACGAAAAAGTTGGGTGTGGTATGATTTTGAAAGGCTTTTCGCATATTCTGGTTTTGGAGAGTATAGTGTCACTTTGAAGTTTTGTGTCTACTTTAATGGTGAAGCTGACGTCACCACTGGCGGTGATGAGAATTGTACGGCCAGTCATGACGTCTAGTTCTTTTCGTAGTTTATATGGACAAATATCCGATCTATCATTGACATCAAATGTCATTTTCAAGTGTTCGGGGAATTAAGGGTCATTGTTGAATAGGTTGTGGTCATCAAATTGAGTGTATTGTCTCCTCTTTACGTTTCTTGGTGTTCGGGCGTAATGTGTTTTGACTGGGAGGAGAGCGATTTCATCAGATAGGTCACAGGCGGAAGCACACAAACAGGTTACGGGTTCCCTGGCCTTTATCTTCTTCATCGGCTCATCCAGTCGGGTATTCATAGCTGCAAAAAGGTTCACGAGTTTAGTGAGACGTTCGCCGACTTCTCTGGAGGGCGCCGAGCAGTCCTCAATCTCCAGGTCGGGAAGGCCCATCATTTAGCTTATCCTGCCCAGGACATTCTGCATTCCGATCATATTCGCGTTCAGCTTTGAGAAGCGTTCATCCGTGTCATCGACAGCGACCTGAGTCAGGTTTCCTGTCAATGAGGAACCCATGAGGGGTTCGTCATTCTTTTTCGCTGACGAGTTTGAGTGTGACGCTCTGGAGGGGCCGTCAGCCTCTCTCTGATAGGGCATGGTCTTGTCCATTGTTTGATCCCTGGCTTCTACTCTGGGTTCTGGGTAATGAAGGTGGGGCCTTCTTTACATACAACTTGAAATGTATATAAGTATATTTTTATACGTTCTTAAAATTAACTTAAATTAACATTAATATAATCTTATAACTAGACTTGAAGATAAATATTTTTGGTGTAAGGTTTTTGTTTTATATAAACTTTTTTTGTAAGTTTTTTTTTTACTTTTCAAACCCCGGTGTCAATGCGGGCTCACCTCTTTGTGCACCAAGGGGAGGATGTAGCTACAAACCTAAAGGGGGGGACGGTGGAGGGATCTTCTAACTCAAAACGTATCTACACAAAGGGACAAATGAACTTAGGTGGTTAACGAGGGCTCCGAGGGAACGCGGGTGAGCCTGGGATACCCCCAGGGGGTATCCTCTGAGGTGCCTTATTGCTCTCGTTCTAAAGAGATGATAGTCGATCTCTCCAATAAGTTGAAAATTTTACCCTTTGCAAGACGATATTCGGCTTAGAGCGGTGACCGGCTCTTATCATGATACAGCAAAAAGAAATTCTATAACTTGGAAACTTGACAACTTTGGAGCTTAGACGCGAAGAACAGTATGCGAACTCATTTGTCACTCATTGGTTACAATACCGCCTCTGCGCAAAGCTTTGTGCTGTGGAAGACCCGATTTTTGTTCGATTAGGGCCTACCTCCACCGGAGCTAAGACCCGGGTTATCACAAACAGCCCCGTAGGGAATATTTGTTCAAACGTTACAACGGACTAACATACTTTTTGGGAATCGGTGTCCAATTTTTTTTCGCGTGTGAAATGACATATCATTCTGCTGCAAAAATTACAGCATTTTATAAAACCATGAATTCAAACTGGAGCTTGAGTCAATATTATTCATTGATTGACCAATTTTAGCTAGCCAAGTCTTACCTGTTCTCTTGATCTCTTGCTGCTGACTGTGGGTAGACCGAGGGTTGGAAGGGCCGGCACAGTACTGCCCTGCTCCGTGTTGTACTTCCTGAGCTGCACCAACTTTTCCTCGACGTCAGGAGACAAGTCGTTACAATTTAAGGCACTTTGGATTGTCTGCTGGATATAGTCGTTGGTTAGCACAAACTGGCTGCCCGCTGAGACATCCGTTTTGGCGTTGGGCGACGTGGCCTCTTGACCAGGTACTCCACCAGCCCCGCTGACTGCGGACTGAGGACTCGAAGGATTAACTGCCGGTATTAAAGCGCCAGTCGACGTTCGGATATAAGTTGCAGAGCCGGCCATACCGCTCGCGTTGTTTTTAAGGGCAATTACAGTTGGCAGTTTGATAGAGGAAGATTGAAGGGACGATTCAGACGCTGAACCTTGAACTTGTATCAATTGTTGCTGTTGTGCAGAAGGTTGCATTAAAATATTTCTGTCTTTGGACTGATTGGCTGTTTGCGCGGCAGAGATTTGAATAGTTTGAGGGTGTTGCTGCGGCACCTGCGGAGCTTGATTACCAATATGCAAAGTAAGAGTCATGATGGGAGAGAGTTGGTTGACTTTAAGGTTATACTGAGCAAGCATACTGCGCACCTGCTGCTGGATGGCTCTGATGTGATCCTTGGTCAAGCCAACGCTAGGTTGCAGACCCTGTATTATTGTTTTCGGGCCTTGCTCGGTCATCCGCACTTGTACTCTAAGCGTCAGACTACTCCCTTCCGTCTTTGGAGCCGTGTTGCTACTAACCACCGGACTAGCCGCCCCGATTCCTATCTGTGGTTGCTGCCCAACAGTTTTTGCAATGCCCTGTGAGGTTATAACAGTTTTACCTTGAGGTGGATTTACTGAGATAACATTAGAAGTCTGCTGCTGCAGCTGCGGCGAGTTGACAATAACACCCGCAGCTTTTAGAGCTTCTCCAGTACCAACACTAACTATTTGAGTGTTCATGCCGTCTTTTCTGAGCAACACCTGCTGGCCGTTAACTTTAAGAATCTGCTGTTGTTGGGGCAATAGCGGTTTCATCGTTTTCTGTTGGGTAACCTGGACTCCCCCAACGCCTAACGCCGCTCCAACAGCTTTGCTGAGCGCATTGGCGGGACTGGCCAGGGTGACGGCACTTGTGTTGATGAGCTGGAACTTGCCATCAGGTCTTTGTATCATCTGCTGCCCATCCAGCAGCCCCTTCACTTGGATCTGGCCGTCGGGCATGCGCAGTATCTGAATGTTCTGGTTGGGTAGCCTGATTGTTGGCGGGGGCGCCGGCTGCAACACGGGTCGAGGGGCTCTAGGCAGAATCATCCTAGGGTTGGCAGGTACCGTTTGAAGCCTTATCACCTTATTGCCAGGTTGTGACGCAATCTGCACTTTGGGTAGCGAGCCCGTCATGGGAAATATTGTGCTGTTGCCCACCGAGCTGGCAGGCTGGATGCTGCCCAGTGTCTGAACGCTTATGAGCCGACCGTCCTTGGTGCGCATGAGCTTTTTGGTGGGTGAGTTGACAGAGCTAAGGGCCTGTGTCTTCATAGGTGTCACCAATGAAGTTACGGGTTTGCTAATGCCACTCGGTAGTGAAGCAATTTTGAGCAGTGTCCGCCCGCCCTCACGCTGCTGTTGCTGGAAAGCAGTGCGTTGCTGTTTCAGCTGCTCCTCTAACCGCTGCTTTAGCTCGGTCGACCGCGCGTTGTTACCGGACTGCACAAACAAGCCAGTGACAAATATAACATTAAAAATTGTACGTGAATAACTCAAAACGTCTCTAAATGACATAAACATTAGTCACTTGTTTAGCAATGATGGTATGGATAGAACATTAAACTACGTAGATAAAAAAAAATTGAAGACGAATATTTTTAACATATTTTGGAAATGCATGCAATTCAGAACAAAGGTTTAAAAATATATTTAATGACAATTCTTACTAGAGTTATTTTAAGAGCTGGGGAAGACGAGGCAGACAAGGCGTCTTTCTTTGGTTGATTAGCAGCTCTTTCCAGCCTCTCTCCAAACAGACGGATCTCCCACAGCAGAAGCTGCTCCTCGGGTATCCATTCTTCGACACTCTCAGGACGTTTGTCCTCAGGCGATTGGGCGCGGCGCCGCTTGCGAAGCCCGCTGCGCTGCGACGGCGTGAACTCTGTTGGAACAGTAGCATTGCTTTGCAAGGGACGATATACAAACTTGTTGCATAACTTTACAACTAGGATAGCAACGATACTGCTGATCGGGGTGGCTATTTCATTGGGCAATAAATAAAAAATTCAACGACACATAAGGGTAATAATTCGCTCGACAGTGGAATGTCAACTAAAAGCTATGTCTCGATAGTTTTGATTTGATTTAAGCTTCATTTCCACCGGAGCCTCAACGCGAGTCATCGCACGCTCCCCCGTAGGGCACGTCTCCATAGTTGCATAACTACGTGGCAGATGAGCGGCCTAGTTTGCTTGCACAAAGTAATTCAACAAAAGGGTAAACAGAATGTAAAAACAAAATTAAGATTTAAAAACATAAAACAGAATAAAAATATTATTTGAACTGCGTATTGAACGTAGTGAGATATTATATGAAAGTTCTGATCGACAATTCTATTCCATAGCTAGATATACATACTATATATACTTGGGATAAATGCAATGGCTACTGTGTTGCCAAGGTAGCTTCAAAATTAAGTCACCAATCACCGAAGATGGCATAGATAGACTGACAGGAAGGTTGCTTAACGGTTCAAATACTGCATTTTTAAACGTATAAAATTACAATGCAATTAAAATTACATTAGAAAAACGGTTAAGCGAGATCATTTCGACAAAGCTCACCTCTGATTGGTTTAGGCACTTCAAAGGGTATGGTGACCTTCCGTCTGAGGTACTCAGTCTTCTCGCTAAACCTGCCCGAGTATTTCCTCTTGAGGATCTCTGTCTGAATGATCTCAGCATCGGTGGTGATGTGCCTCTTGCCGTCGCTGGGCCCCTTCTCGTGCATATCGTCCCATCGCAGGCATGACCACAGCAGTCGGAGTTGAAGAGATGCCCCGCTCAAGCTGGTGAGGGCAGCCGTGCGGTACAGCCACGTCAGACGGAACAGCGGCCGCGGGCACTGGTAAGGCCACACACTAGCGTTGCTTTTGGACAGATGGTGGTAGCCGGATACTGTGTGGCGCCAGCTGCGCCGGGATGCTGTTCTCAACTCGTGCTGTGGCAGCACCAGCAGGCTGTACCTGAAACAAGGATCAAAGATACGATGAATCTATATTAAGGTTTGTTCAATCAGATTCTAATCGGAAACGAGATGGAGTTAAAAAATTATAAACTAGACAGCAAATCACTACTTGGGCGTGGTGTTCATTTGTGATGCAGTGCTTGCTTTCTTTGTTCTGCTGTATAAAGGCAGAAAAGATAAAAATAAATGCAGCAACTCATGAAGTATCAGTTTGTGTGTGATGGGTATGTTGTGTGGAAGAGTGCTAATCGAGAGGATTCGAGGCTTTAGAAGACTGCGGCCGGAGAGTCTTGCGAAGGGAAAAAATGTGTTCTGGGCCTTCATGGATCTGGAGAATTTTGACGATAGGGTGGACAGGGAGACGTTGTAGAGAGTTTAGCGTTGCGAGAGTGGGAGAATACTTGTTAAAGGAGGTCGAGTTTCTGCGTTGGCAGTAGAGCTTGTGTCAGAGTAGAGAGCGAAGCGCGTGATACGTTCCGGTAAAAGTGGGACTGACACGAAGTTGCGGTGTGTCTCCCAGTACCACTTTTTATGTGAGTAAACGTAAAGTAATGCAATGTTTGAGATACGGCGATGAGAGGGGAACTAGAAAACGCCTAAATAGAGAGTAAGAAGTTCAGTGATTCAAGTACCTGGACTCACATATGGAGAAGATTGAACTAGTGGAAAAGGAGACGAAATTTAGAGCGAAGGTAGGGTATTAGGTGTTGAGTGCACAGAAGAGTGTAATGAGTTGTAGGACATTGTGTCTAAGAGCGCTGTATGAGCGTTTTACTGGGCATCCTAATTGTACTTTACGGGGCTGAGACGTGAGAGGCATGGGCAGAAGAGAGCAAAAATGTAATGTTTTTGTGATTAGATGAAGGAAAAGATCAACAGTGACGTTGCTCAAATTAGATTAGAGTGACGAGGCTTTCTAGCATGCTGGAGCCATCGTCCTTCTGGCGCCGAATGTCAAGCTAGCAAACAGTGCTTCATAAAAGTTAGTCTTTGTTTGATTTGAGCCTCATTTCCACCGGAGCCTCAACGTGAGACATAATAGGCTCCCCCGTAGGGTGCGACCGTCATTGATTCAGGTAAGTTCGCACAGCCTCGCGTGTGAAAATGTTTCTTCTCGTCAAAATGAAATCAAGTACATATTTCAATTGTGGCACATTCGCGTACTAGCGCGTACAAGAGAGTAAAGAGTTAACGCGTATCTTCGTATATGTATTGTTATCTCTGTGCGAAATGAGGTGGAGAAACCGCCTCACTTGCACAGGTGTTAGGGGTTTAGACAGCTTCGTATAGTCCGAAAGCGATAAGCTTTTTATGGTAGGGGGATTTATGAACGCTTGTCGGGCTGCCGCGAGTGCGTTGCAATCCATCAGTAAGTGTTTCTCGCTGATGACCACTTGGTGACAACAGGGGCAAGGTGGCGCGTTTGGTCCTTAGTCGATATCCATCAGGTGGTTGTGAGTTATCCACGTGTGTCCCGTGCACAAGCGGTTGATGAACATTAGGTCTTTTCCCATTCTCACATCACATTCTTCGACTGACAAAGCATTTTTTGTTCACTCTGTTATCATATTTCTTCCCATCGGGATGTTCAATGGGAGTTGATAATAGGGAACCAGTTCCGGAAATGTATTGTGAAAAACTGTTCTTGGTGGGTAGATGCCAGTTTAGCAAGCGAGTCCGCAAGTTCGTTTCCTCTTTCTCCCGCGTGTCCGGGGATCCAGCAGAATTCAACTGCCTGACCCGTCTCGTACATCACAAAGAGATCGTGCTGCATTTTACGTAGAACGGGATGTTCGTAGTGCAGTGTTCTAAGCTGGGTGAGGAGACTCAGACTGTCTGAGAATACGATGTATTTATTTGGAGAAACGATCCGTTTTGGCAATAGAGACGGCTAGTTCGAGCGCGTGGAGCTCCGCAGAGAACACGGAGGGCTCTTGAAGGAGGGTGGCTGAGAGTGGGATGTTCCCGCACACAGCGGCGGCTCCCACTCCGTCCGCGGATATGGAGCCGTTAGTGTATATATGTCGGTGCTCTAAATATTCTTCCTCAAATAATCATAAGAATTCCTGCCGGTACGCGTTGGTTGGAGTAGTTGCTTTAGGGTACACTTGCAGGTCTAGGTTGCCCGGTGGTGGGTTGATCATCCATGTTGGTGTGTTAATTTGAAGAATTCGGAAGGAGAATGAAGGCTTAAGCTTATTAGCTTTACGATTGCTGATCAGCGAGGTCAACAGGTTGTCTACACGTCGGGAAAACAGTGGGCATATATTCTTTCTAGCCGCGGAAAGGCGCTTATCGGATATGTTGGTGATGTGGCTGATAGCCGTGTCGTTGATTGGACTTCTAGTCTTAAAATAGTACAGATACAGACACTAGGCCGCATCCCCCAGAAAGGGGGTGGCCGACGGCAATGCGCACCTCACACTCACACAACTTAGCCCTTTTGTGCTAAAGGGTCCGGCCGGTAGCCCCTCAACTTACACTCTGGGTCCCGAATGCACCGAGGAACCGTCGTCAGCAGCAGGGCCCGACAGTTTTCACTGGTTTACTCCCGCCGCGTCATAATAGCCGGGCCCCCCTCACCCACGACCATCCCGACAGCGGGATGCCAAGGGCGGGAAAGCACATCAGAGCAGCGTCAAAATCGACCATTCACAACCATTCTCCACTCACGCCTGTTCATTGCACGCTCTCTCGCCACCTCCACATTCATGTCTCTCCTTCCCAACGCCTGCTTCAGACCATCCATCCACCCAAACTTCGGTCTACCTCTAGGCCTGCGACCACTCGCCTTCGCATTCATCACC
>SDVV010000987.1:0-27649 GCA_016164225.1 Gammarus roeselii | reverse complement strand
TTTATACAAATTGTTGATAGGCTTAAGTTTTGATATAAAATAAGGTTTTTTATAAGTTGGATTTTGTAAGAAAAGTGTTATTCACTGTAGGGTATTAGAGTACGTTCAATTTGGTTTATTTGTTGCATTAGTTAGTTATGTGTATCGGTTTCACATATTTTTAGGTAAGTCTCGTTTATATATTAGTTAGGTTTTATTGCTGGATTTGGATTTGTAAATGGGGTTTGTTCGGTTTATTTGTTGTAAGAGTTTCCTGATGTACATCGTTTTCAGGTCTTCTGAGGTTATTTTTCGTTGGATATTTGTTAACATTATTATATGCGGGTTGAAGGCTATTCTAATATACCTCGGTTAGTAATGCAGGATTGGGCATTTGGAGTCATTTCTGATTTGACAGGTGCAATTTAATCAGGGTTCTATCTAGTGGATCTGACATGAAGGCTTTTGACTGTCGGAATAATGATATGTATAGGATTCGGACTTCTCGGGAATTCATGATTATTGATATTAGGTATGTTCTTTCACGGACCCCATTTATCTAGTGTTCTCCACAAGCGAGCCCAGTCACTTAAAGCCTTATAGGCTACACCTGCGGGCTAGTGAACTAATGCGTCTTAACGTCTAACAATCAAGGCGATCTCGTGTGTCCTGTTTTCTACATCGGTCAGACCGTGGTAGAGAAGCAAGGCGATCTCGTGTGTCCTGTTTGCTACATCGGTCAGACCGTGGTAGAGAAGCAAGGCGATCTCATGTGTTCTGTCTTCTAGATCGGTCAGACCATGGTAGAGAACCGAGGCGATCTCATGTGTCCTGTTTTCTACATCGGTCAGACCGTGGTAGAGAATCAAGGCGATCTCGTGTGTCCTGTTTTCTACATCGGTCAGACCGTGGTAGAGAATCAAGGAGATCTCGTGTGTCCTGTTTTCTACATCGGTCAGACCGTGGTAGAGAATCAAGGAGATCTCGTGTGTCCTGTTTCCTACATCGGTCAGACCGTGGTTGAGAATTTAACTTTTTTTTTTGTACTATCTGAGGAGAATTTACTAGGTTTGCATAACCTCTGTAGGGGTCAACAGTTGAAATGCGATTCTCAATTGGATCGCTCCGGTATAATTGTTGTGTGTTAGAATTTACTGGTAGGTTTGTGTGTTGATATATCAGATGGTCTTGTTTCAGAAAAGGTTAGGAAAAAAATGGGCATTCATTGCAGGGTGTTAGTGTAGGATTATTTAGGTTATTTTTTTCCCAGACTCACACACTGGGTGACTATGACTCCAGATTCTTTCCCATGTCTCACGCACTGGGTGAATGTGACTCCAAAATCTTTACCAGTCCCACACACTGTGTGAATGTAACTCCACATTCTTTACCAATCTCACACAATGGGTGAATGTGATTCCACATTCTTTACCAGTCTCACACGCAGTGTGAGTGTGACTCCACATTCTCTACTAGTCTCTCACACTTGGTGTATGTGACTCCACATTCTTTACCAGTCTCACACACTGGGTGAATGTGACTCCATCTTCTTTACCATCTCACACTGGGTGAATGTGACTCCACCTTCTTTACCATTTCACACACTGGGTGAATGTGACTCCACGTTCTTTACCATCTCACACACTAGGTGACTGTGACTCCACATGTTTTTCCTGTCTCCGACACTGGGTGAATGTGACTCCACATTCTTTACCACTCTCACACAATGGGTGAGTGTGACTTCAAATTCTCTACCAGTCACACACTGGGTGAATGTGACTCTACATTAGCAGCAATCAAAGAAACTGTCGAAACCACCCAAAATCAAGTGAAAGAACTCTAGTCCCCGAATTCGCCAAGAAACTTTAATCTCATGACGCTGAGACAAACGATCGTATTAAACCGATAGAAAACTCAGTCAAAGATAGCGAGGCACTGTACTCAACTGTAGTTAGTAGGAGGCAGCCACGCTGTGACAATGCAACACACGTTGGACCACAATCTCACAACTTTCGACCCAATACACGTAACCGATTCGGTGTATTGCTCGATGAAATGGACTCTCAGAATACAGAGAAAATTATTGTGATTTGTGATTACAATGTCACACCCTTCGGATCAACTCAGCGAAAAGGGAGAATTCAAATGAAATACTCGGCAAAGCTGATTTGAAAATTGACGAGGTCGAAGACATAATCGCAAAGGAAAGGATACATTCATCTAAGCGAATTATAATACAAGTCGGAGCTAAAGACGTATCGCAGACGGAATCTACATGGAAAAGGTATGAAGCCATGCTTAACAACATCAAACCTTCATACGCGAACCTCCATGTCACTGGCATCCTGCCCCATCCGAACCAAAGTAGATACAAGTTAAGCAAGATGATTTTACTTAACAATCGCCTAGCAACTTTCTGCAAAGCTCAGAAAATCTCTTTCTCGGATCATTGTGATACGATGATCGACCCAAAATACTATAACTTTAATAGGATAAGCAACAAGGCTCGCATTAACACGTATGGACTTGATACCATCGAAAACATTCTTAAAAACGTCGGCGCTGGACTTGTAAACGCAAATAAGTAAAAAAACGAAAACGATATCATACCAACAACCCCGCCAGCAGTGCCCGACGAAACGACACAGCGACCTCCGCCCGTTTTAACACGAGATAAACAACAAATTCAAGTGCCGATCAAAACACCTCCACAGGTCCTAGCAAAAAAGTTCCTGCTATCAATCCAGCCCGTGTTAGTGACAATAGTCGCAGCTTCGCTAGTACAACCCACGAAAACGAAAAGCTTCGCTCCGACACAGGACCTCAGAGTAGAAGCAAAATTAGTCAAGCAAATCAAGTCAATGTGACTAACGGTAGTCTCAAATGTTACTACGTGAACGCTAGAAGTCTCAGAGACAAAATCGAAGAATTAGGTATCCTTGCAATGAATGAAAGTATCGACATAATAGCAATCACAGAATCGTGGATGAAATTGAGCACCAAACATTATTTAGGCGAATTTACTCTTCCCGGTTACTCACTATTTCACAAAGACAGACAAGGCCAAGAGGGCGGAGGAGTGTTGTTTCTCGTGAAAAACACTCTGCAAATATTAGAAGTCACCATTCCAAACAACAATCACGACATAGTATCAATCCAAGTAGTCGGTAAACATATAAAATGTCAAATCACTCTCGTCTATCGCCCCCCTAAAAGCAAACTTGCATATGATATCGATCTTTACAACACCCTCGTCGATGTTGTCACAACACAACACAGTATTGTGCTTGGTGACTTCAATATCCCCGACATTGATTGGGAAACAGACGAATGCACTGCCGCCGGCCAACGTCTGATTGATTTTGCAGACGATAAGTTCATGACCCAAATGATGAAGACACCCACAAGAGGTAGCAACATTCTTGATCTCCTATTTAGTGCAAGCGACTCTCATGTCACGAACGTCGAAGTAGGTGAACCACTCGGAACTAGTGACCACAACTGTATCCGTTTTTTGATAGAGCTCGAGTTGAAAACATCAACAAACTGCGAAAAAGTTCCTGACTTCAGATTAGTTCATTTTGATGGCTTAAGAGAGTCAATGGTGTCAGCAAATATAACCCTCGGACAAGATGTCAATCGATCGCTTTACTATTTCTTGACTGCACTTAAAAATATTGAACATGAGCATATCCCGCGCAAAAACAGGCAACAGCAGTCTATCAGCCCAAGTACTGGAAAGGAGAATTGCAGGGCCTTCATTCACAAAAGAACGCAAAACATTCTATAAAGCAGAGACATCCACATGACGACGTAGCAAAAAATGAATACAAAATTATCAGACGAGATATGAAGAGGGTCCTGAAACGTAAGAAGAAAGATTATGAAAATGAAATTGCTGCCAATGCCAAACTAATCCGAAACAATTTTTAAATTATATTCCAAGCAAAAAAGAATCAAAATCTGTAATAGGTCCTCTCGAGAACGATGTTGGTGAGCTAGAAACGGACGACACTAACATGAGTGTTCTACTTGATGAATACTTTTGTTCTGTATTTACGTTAGAGAATCAAGATATTCCTAATCCCGAGGATATCATAGCGGCAAAACGAATTGAAGCCCTCACAACACTGAACTTTTCCCCCGCCGAAGTTATTAAATATATGGATAAATTGAAAATCACCAAATCTCCAGGTCCAGACCAAATTCATCCCAGAATTCTATAAGAGACTAGAACCGCAATTGCCGAACATTTATCAAACATTTTCACCCAATCTCTCACAAATAGCACATGTCCCTCTAAATGGAAAGAGGCCAATGTTACCCCAATTTTAAAAAAAGGGGATAAAAAGTTTCCCGGCAACTACCGTCCAATTAGTCTCACCTCAGTCATTGGCAAGTTGATGGAATGTTTGATAACGGATAAAATTACAGAATTCTTATAATCAAACAAATTGATTGGTGACTCCCAGCATGGCTTTAGACACAGTCGTTCCTGTCTTACGAATCTGCTACTCTTTTTTATAAATTTAATCGAAATCCATGACACAAAATCTCCAATCGATATCATTTACTTTGACTTTCAAAAGGCCTTTGATAAAGTCCCCCACAAGCGCCTAATTAGTAAATTGCATAGCATCGGTATTCGAGGCGAGCTTAACAACTGGATAAAATGCTGGCTTACGGACAGACGGCAGCGAGTTGTACTTAACGGAGCTTCATCCCCTTGGGGTAATGTTACAAGCAGTGTGCCTCAAGGATCCGTGTTTGGGCCAGTTCTTTTTATAATATTCATTTACGATCACGTTAGCAACGTTTTCTAAGACATTAGCAAGTTTGCATACGATACTAAGATCGGAGGAAAAGTGCAATCTGAACTAGAGTGTCAGCAGATCCAACTTGACTTGAACAAAGTTGTTGATTGGTCAGAAAAGTGGCAAATGAAATTTAATGTAGACAAATGCAAAGTTATGCACATAGGTCCTCATTACCCCAAACACGAATATTCAATGTCTGGAAAGAAACTCATTCCCGTCACCGAAGAGAGAGATTTAGGTGTCATCATTAGTAACGACTTAAAAAGCAGCAAGCAATGTAACGATGCTGCCAAGAAAGGCAACAAAATGCTAGGAATGATGTTCCGCACTATCTCGTACAAAAACCAACACAGTATGCTCAAGTTATTTAATGTATTTGTTAGACCGCTTCTCGAGTATACCGTTCAATTCTGGTCTCCATTCCTTGGAAAAAACGTTATTAAACTTGAGAAGGCTCCACGTAGAGCTACCGAACTCATTCCCTCGCTGAGGAATAAATCGTACGAAGACAGGCTCCGTGAACTCAATCTTTATTCGCTAGAGAAACGTCGAATCAGAGGCGACATGATCGAAGTGTGGAAGATTATGAAGGGTAAGGAAAACGTCGACCGAGCGAGCCTTTTCATTCTAGATGCAAACGGAGTGACTAGGAACTATGGATACAAAATCGTTGGGAAAATTTTTTCACTCGACATCACGAGGAATTTCTTCACGTACAGAGCGATCGAAGAATGGAACAAACTTGCAGCGGAGGTTGTAAACAGCAATACAATCGAAACTTTTAAGTTACAGCTAGATAAGTTCTACATAAATCGCCGATAAATAGCTGAACCGTTCCCTTTCCTGTTGTTATAAAAAAACGGAAATGGCACACGAAGCTCTCTTGGACATTCTACTCCAGAAGTAATCATCTTTCTATCAAAAGGGAACCCAGTTTGGGCCAATAGGCCTGTTGTTGTCTTCCTACACTTGTAAACACTTGTAATACATTCATTACCAGTCTCACAGAATGGGTGAATGTAACTGCACATTCTTTACCAGTCTCACACACTGGATGAATGTGACTCCACATTTTATACCAGCCTCACACACAGGGTGGAAGCGATTCCACATTCTTTACCAATCTCACACACTGGGTGAATGTGACTCCACATGTTTTACAGTCTCCGACACTGGGTGAATGTGACTCCACATTCTTTACCAGTCTCACACAATGGGTGAATGTGACTCCACATCTATACCAGTTGCACACACTGGGTGAATGCGACTCCACGTTCTATACCAGTCTCATACACTTGGTGAATGTGACTCCACATTCTTTACCACTCTCACACAATGGGTGAATGTGACTCCACATTCTTTACCAGTCTCACACACTGGGTGAATGTGACTCCCCATTCCCTAACAGTCTCACACACTGGGTGAATGTGACTCCACTTTCTTTACCAGTCCCACACTGGGTGAATGTGACTCTACATTGTTTTTCAGTCCTACGCACTGTGTGAATGTGACTCCAAATTCTTGACCAGTCAAACACTGGGTGAATGTGACTCAACATTCTTTACCAGTCTCACACACTGGGTGAATGTGACTCCACATTATATTCCAGTCTCACACACTGGGCGGATGCGACTCCACGTTTTCTACCAGTCTCATACATTTGGTGAATGTGACTCCACATTCTTCACCAGTCTCACACACTGGGTGAATGTGACTCCACATTCTTTTCCAGTCTCACACGCTGGGGGATGTGACTCCACATTATTTTTCAGTCTCATACACTGGGTGAATGTGACTCCGCATGCTTCACCAGTCACACACAATGGGTGAATGGGACTCCAGATTCTTTACCAGTCTCACACACTGGGTTGATGTGACTCCACCTTCTTTACCAGTCCCACACACTGGGTGAATGTGACCACAATCTTTACCTGTATCACACACTAGGTGGATGTGACTCCACATTCTTCACCAGTCTCACACAGTGGGTGGATGTGACTCCACATTCTTTACCAATCTCACACACTGGGTGAATGTGACTCCACCTTCTTTACCAGTCTGACACACTGGGTGAATGTGACTCCACATTCTTTAACCGTCCCACACATTGGGTGAATGTGACTCCCCATTCACCTAAATGGCTATTAGGTCAGGTTCTTGCTCGCTCCTACCAACAAGAGTCTTATTAGTGTAGTGCAGTTGCTGGGTAGGCAGAGGGACCGTAGGCCAGTCAATACTTCCTACTATTATCTGGAGGTAGACTGATAGGTAAGGAGCAACTTGGTGGAAGGGTTCTCCTTCCTGTGTGTGTTTTGGAAGAGAACAGGACCACAGTTCTGACATTTTTTACTGTTATTCCATTAGAAAATCATTGCTAGGGCTGTTAGCTCTCCAGCCTAGGGGGGTCTGGAGAGCTCTGTTTCTACATTACTCTCTTCTCTACTGGATGGGGTCCTTTCCGAATTCCACTGGGGTCCCATTTCTGCAATGTACTGTTTTCCAAGTTTCTTTCTTTTCTATTCTGATTTCTGCATCTCTGTTAAACTTGGTGTTAAATTCCTTTCTCTCTAATCCAGCCACTAATGTAACCCATGCAACCTTACAGAGTAATTGCGCTGGGAATCATTTAACTTGCCAATGGAATACGTAATTGAGAATCATTCATGTATAAACTGCTGACACCAACTTCAGAAGAGAGAAGATCTGAACTGGGAACGAGCACCAACTACCATTTCCTATCATAATGTATAAACTGCTGACACCAACTTCAGAAGAGAGAAGATCTGAACTGGGAACGAGCACCAACTACCATTTCCTATCATCAATGTATAAACTGCTGACACCAACTTCAAAAGAGAGAAGATCTAAACTGGGAACGAGCACCAACTACCATTTCCTATCATCAATGTATAAACTGCTGACACCAACTTCAGAAGAGAGAAGATCTGAACTGGGAACGACCACCAACTACCATTTCCTATCATCAATGTATAAACTGCTGACACCAACTTCAGAAGAGAGAAGATCTGAACTGGGAACGAGCACCAACTACCATTTCCTACTATCAACTGTAGGCGCATCACAGTTCAACTAGTAACTACTTGGTGAAAATTCCCATCTTGAAGAAACTGACCCTGAAAATGAAGGTTCAGAATTGATAGTACTTAAATAGCTACGGTGGAGAAAATCTTCTAATCTTAATTTTAGCATTTCTATCGACATAATAAAAGGCTACTGGAGAGATTTATGGTATCATAAAAATATACTGAAGAGAATCCGCATTCA
The DNA here is from genome assembly GCA_016164225.1 of Gammarus roeselii. Lineage (NCBI taxonomy): Eukaryota > Metazoa > Arthropoda > Malacostraca > Amphipoda > Gammaridae > Gammarus > Gammarus roeselii. The sequence continues at coordinate 19,568 of SDVV010000987.1, read as the reverse complement.
ATACGGACTCTCAAACTGAAGACAATCCGTATTCATTAAAGAAAGGGATAATTCCCGAAAAATAAGACAACCATTCAGTAGAGGGAGACAATCGTTAGAAGGATTATTCCTAAAAAAAGAAGAAAGAGAAGAAGTAACATGATATTCCAATGTTAGGCCAATAAGGCATTGATAACAATTAGCATTTCAAACAAAGTGGGTGTCAGGCAAGTGAAATACAGGGGTTGCATGATAGTGCCAGAAACCAGATTATATACTGCTGTAAACCAGTGGCTGAGAGTGGCGGAGAGCCAGTCAAGCAAACCAGCCGCTGAGAGTGGCGGAGGTGCAGTTAAGAGCCAGTCAAGCATTGCTGTGATCCAGCAGCTGAGAGTGGCGGAGGTGCGGTAAGGAGCCAGTCAAGCCAACCAATGGCTGAGAGTGGCGGAGGTGCAATGAAGGAGCCAGTCAAGCTAACCAATGGCTGAGAGTGGCGGAGGTGAAGTAAAGGAGCCAGTCATGCATTGCTGTGAACCAGCAGCTGAGAGTGGCGGAGGTGAAGTAAAGGAGCCAGTCAAGCATTGCTGTGAACCAGCAGCTGAGAGTGGCGGAGGTGAAGTAAAGGAGCCAGTCAAGCATTGCTGTGAACCAGCAGCTGAGAGTGGGGAGGTGAAGTAAAGGAGCCAGTCATGCATTGCTGTGAACCAGCAGCTGAGAGTGGCGGAGGTGAAGTAAAGGAGCCAGTCAAGCATTGCTGTGAACCAGCAGCTGAGAGTGGCGGAGGTGCAGTAAAGGGCCAGTCAAGCATTGCTGTGAACCAGCAGCTGCGAGTGGCGGAGGTGCAGTTAAGGAGCCAGTCAAGCATTGCTGTAAACCAGTGGCTGAGAGTGGCGGAGGCGCAGTAAGGAGCCAGTCAAGCATTTGTAATATTTGTTGGATTAGGTTTGGCTGAATTCATTAATTGAATAAAAGCATTCGTATCTCTGTCTAAATTCTAGTTCATAATATTCAAATTGTGCAGTCGATTCCTTCAGAATTTGACTAGGTCGATTCTCCCATTTTGTCAATTTAATACGTCCAGTGTTCATGAAAATTTTAGTAAAGGTGGATGTCAATGATGATAATAATAATAACAATAATAATAATAACAATAATAATGGTAATAATAGTAATAGTAATAATAATTATAACAATAATAATAATAATAATATACTAACCCTTAGTGAGCCACTGTCCAATCATTGCCATTGTGTTGGGGACAGTGTGTGAAATTATATATATTTTTTTCATTCACTGACTCACAACAGCGTTACGCCTGATGGCTATCATCGTTCAATAAACGAGGGTTATCACTGAACTAAGTTTAAATGTTATTGAGGGACTCATATTGTAGTCATATGATAGAAGGAAAATCAATAAATTATTATTATGTCACACAAATAACGATGACTGAACATTTTAGCAAAGGTGGAGTTCGTGATGTTGTTGCATGTATCAGTAACCTGTGTTCCAAGCACATGATTCCCATATGATAAGCAATGCCTTAGTGGAGGAACTTGTTGCATTTCATTTCGAAGAACTTCAGAAAATACTCATCATTATCAACCAGACAACACTGAAGGTTGTGTCAATACATACGACAGCATATAAGTGGGAAAGTAATGCGCACCTGAACATTATTCTTCATATATTTTATTTTCTTTCTACACGACACATAAACAGAGAAAACATACAAACAATCGTAGACTATAGCGTTCGTATTCTGCAACAAAAATAATGAATGCGAAAATACAAAATTACATCGCTTGTTCACTTTTAGACGATGCTTCATGAGACATTGTTCAAACACATTAAGACAAACATAAATAATTATACAACAACAGCATTGAGTGGGATACTCCGTCAGCACTGGAGTATTAACCAAATAATATAATAAACAATTTAGGGTACTTCAACCAATTTATGCATGAATTCGACCCATACACTGACTTATTTACAAACTAAGGAAAACATGAACTGCACAACAATCAGTATGGAATTCTATCTGTAACCGGTTAAAGGAGAACCCTCACAGTGTGACTCCTCAATATGTCCTCTTGTCTCCTCTAGGAGATTTTTGCATTCAAGCCTCCCGTGGAGTTTGATAATGCTTCGTCTGTCGTCATCAGCTCCGTGCGCCACCTCGACATCACGTCTATGTATAAGTAATGGACTTGACAGTAACGAATATGTCATATATAATGCAAAAAAAAACAGATCAATGAAACCTTTATATTGGATTTTCAGCTGTTGCAATTTACCCACAAGCTCCCTCAAATGTAAGTCTCCGATAATTTTGTATCAAGGCCGTGAACCTTAATTGCAATCTCTTTCTGCGAAATTTAAAATCATTTACCGACAATTCAATGGTCTGAGCTGTGGAATAATATTAAAGCCTTTTTTTCTGAGTTTATTATTATCATAGGCATCAAGTAAATGGAGATATGCTCCACACAGAATTGATTAGAGTTTCACATTTTTAGAATTTGTAGAAAAAATACGCATGTGCAGAAAGTTATTATCGAAATTGCCCCCTTGAATCAGTCAATTCCTGGATTACATTGAACACTGGCATATACGAAAAAATAGAGCTTGCAGAAATATACGAAAAAATAGAGCTTGCAGAAATGTTAGGGAACGAAAAAAAAATTCAACTTCGAGCTGCTGGTTTCAAATCCTACAGTGAATTGTTTTTCGCAATATGAAGCGATTGTTGAGCATATCTGTTCAGTAAGTTTATATATTTAGTTGTTAGTCCCTGCAACCAACGTCTTGTATAAGAACTGTGAAAAACAAATTTACAAGACGATCATTTTCTCACAGAAATCTCCCAAAGACGCACTACACTCTACCTGATTCAATGTTCAAAGATTTTTCGACACGTTTTTTGAACGAAACGATTCTCTAAACAGGAGATTAAATCACCATGCAAAACCAATCTCTGCTTCTACACGCTGTATGATCAAACCAAATGGCGGGAAAATCTAGGCACAAATATTCAAACTTAGGAGTATGACTGTGTAGTTCGATGAGAGTCAAGGGAGGATTGGTGACCATCTATTTCCGGTTCGGAAAGAGAGAGAACCAGCTCACACAAAACTGAGACCTGGACGAGATAGTGCAACCAAATTATCTTCAAGAGGACACTGGAGAGTATATTTCAAACAAGGAGCCGTATTCTTGTGGTGAATGGTTTGTTTTACCCCGAGGGACATATGATATCCACCAGTTTGAAGTTTTAATAATTGACATTCTAATTGTGGGATTTTTCATTCATTACTGAGTACCAAGAGTGATGTGTGGAGTGTTTTCACCCTATTTGAGTCTACATTTGAAGACGCTGCAATATAAGTCATTATAGATCAGCGAATTCAGGCCCTTTGCATGTTTCGAAGTGATCCAAGAAAAGTAAATGTTGGTTCCTTGCAAAGAGCATCTGGCATGAGGGACATATGATTTCTTTACAAGAGATGGTAGTCACTCCGTCTGGCTCAGCTGAAACTTTGGGTTTAGTCTTGGTGACCACATCTGAGGGTTTGAGTCTATCAGCGTACACGATATGATCTCCTTTGGCCGCGATCTCGTAACTGATAATGGCAGAGGCAATGTTTTTCGAAGCAAGACTTTTGAGATGGGTGGTTGGTTGAAGAGGTGGAGAGCACGCCTTAAAACTATCGAGGGCTGATATATTCGATAATGATGATGAACTGTTGACCGCTGGTGTGAAGGAGAATGTTGTGGTATTTGTTCCTAATACTTTTGTTGACTCTTCCTGCGAATGCTTTCGATTCTGAGCAAGTTCTTGGCTGGACACAGCACGAGCGGTGCGAATTTCTGAGTGACTATCTTTTTTGCCTGAGTCTTGTAATTTTACATAAGTTGAGTTAACTAGTGTTCCGTGGTTCTTGATAGTCTCAGTTTTATCTGGATATTTAAAATGTTCTTTTTCTCCAACGGACCACCAATGCTCTTTTGTAGATATTTCTATTGGGCTCTTTGGTAGAGGCCGAGGACTCTTTGGTTCAATGTGAACACTTGAAACGCTCAATTCCTTTTTTGGCGAGGTTGGCTCTGGAGATTTCAATACTCCTTTGTTGATGCACGGTTTCACATCTGGATGCAACGAGAAACATATCGCTCCAGGGATACCCCTTCCTTCCGAGGTTAGAGCAAACGTCGTCAAAGACATTCCAGGAGAAGATGATCTAGAAGTTTCGTTTGAAGCAGATGCTGAAATTTGGTTGGAATTTGCATTCACACTCTTAGTGTCATTGGAACTTGACTTAGCGATTTTGTAGTCAGTAATTTCAGTCTCATTTGATAACATTTTGCTTTCAGTCGTAACATTTGATATTTCAGCTGTTACTGTAGGACTTGAAACGTGCTTTGCCTTTTCTTTTGAAGAGGAACATTTTGCGTCCGAAGGATTGACGTCATTGGAAAAAGTTTCTTTTGTCTTTTTAACCAAGCCATTTTCATCCAGCGAGTAGTCACTGACCCCATCATTCTCCACGTTGGCATTTGTGCTATTAGGTTTAGCAAGTGGGTACTGGGTTTGGGTGAGACCGGCAGTAGACGGATAGGGTCGCGGTGGTGCTCCAGCAGGTGTTGAAGGACCACTCGACACTGGACTCACTGGGATGGCGTTGGCCAAGATGTTACGCGCGCGGTGCTTTGCCTTCCTCTGGTCGTCCTCGAGGGACACCGGGCGACTGATGCCGGTCTTCGGTCGGGCGCCGCCAAACTCTCTGCTCTTCTTCTCCTGAGTTAGACAGCTTAGAGCCAGACATGGGCCCTGAACTGTGGTCGTGTTTTCAGATGAGGAGGTGCATGACACGAGGCTTGATTCGCGAGACGTAGACGGAGATACATCATTTCTGTAATACGAATTAGGCACGTTCGTGTAGTTATTAGCTGCCTGGGCAGCGTAGGAGTGTGGCAACGGCATTCTTTTTGACTCGCCAAGTCCTCCAAAAGCAATTTGGTGCATCATTGATACAGGAATCCAGCCTTTCAGTGGTATCTGTAGAAGCAAAGATCAGTTACGGAACGAGTACTTGTGGTATTCCTCAATGGACCCCTAAGACCAACTGAGTTTCTATAGGTTGCCTGCGGCTGCTAATCACGTTACACACATTAGCGGTTGATGTCCACTACGGATGAAATCAATCAATGTATAACGAGATGGGAATATTGAGACGTTAAATAGATATGAGCAGGACACTATTAGTTCTTCAATAAAGGTTATCGAAGGCATACTAGAGTATTCACCCATCTTCATAACTTAGACCCAAAGACCTATAATTCCTAACGCTCTTTTTTCATTCTTTGTCTAAGATATGGCGTCTATGAACCAAGTGTTTGCATGAATGGTAAAGAGCAAGAGCATCATAAGCAGGAACCGTTTCAGAATTATTTGTATACCTTTTTTATTTGATGCTGGTTATTGTCATGAACTATTTCTAAGATTATTTAAATGCAGTTATTCATAAATGCATGCCATTTGAGACCGACAGATGAGATTAAATTTATCCTAGTCAAAGGTACTCATAAAATTTACACAGAGAAAGCGTGTGTAAAGGTACTCATGTTCAACTAAAACAGTGAGATGAATCCTTTTGTTTATAAAAATGTTATTTTGAGGTTTTATAATTACACTGGTTAAGTTCACGTGACTCACTGAGAGATGCGGACTGTGAGCATTTGTCTGGAAGCATATAGTGCTTTAAATATTATCACGTTGTAATGAGCTCTATATTCTGTCTTTATCTGATCTGATGGTCTCAGCTTATCATTATAAGTGTCTTCGATTTATTGTCTATGTTGATGTATAGATCAACTGGGTCTACTAAGAATATCAACCGTTAAAGGAGAAATACAGATTTTTTACTTTTGCTCAGAGTTTGCTTGCATTATTACCCACCGAAGATGCAGAGGCAAGTTGAGGAAGCCCAAATTGAGCATCTTGAGAAGTCGACTGGTACCCGCACCCAGCGTAGAGTTTGGTTGGCACTCCTGTGAGTGGAGGGCACTCAGAGGGCTGGGGAACGTTGGAAAAGGTGTCCCCAAGTTCCATTTGTTTCATTCTTGCTACAGCTTGATCCCCGTGTTGGTGAAGTTTATTGTCGGCCATCACAGCAGGAGTGAAAGTGGAAACGTCTTTGAACCCGTTCATAGCGGATGGTTTGGTGGAAGTGTTTCCATGAGCTTGCTTCTGCGCGTTGTTGCTCGTCTGTTTCATGCAACCGCTGTGGTTGGGGATCTTATTCAAATCACTCCCGTTCAAGTCTTTCATTTGACCGTTAGCACCGAGAGGTTTGAGCTGCTGGGAACTGGCCAGCTGCTTGCCATGAGCAACGATGGGAAGGTGCTGAGGCCGTTCGATTGGACCACTCATAGCTTGATCGGATGGGATGAACTTTCTACTCTGCCCACCAGAGGGAACCAAGCCTGGGTAGGGCGTCGCACCGCAGCAGCTGCAGACACTCCACACTCCTTCGGCTTCGCTCAACTGTAGAAGGGACAAGAAGGTTATTGTCGCGGAAGTACCTATTGCAAGATGGTAGGACTAGACCGTTGAATTTTTAAAGTACTGAAAGATTCAACGTTAATGTGCAATTTCCTGTTAAAATGCCAGAATCAACTTCATTTTCGAGTTTCTGTTCTTTAGTTACAAATACAGATGGTGTATGCGACTATGCCATATATTGATAACTTGACAACGATTGGCGAAACGTTTATCAACATATTGACGTTTGGAGTTGAATATTTTTAGACTTCACACGGATTGTTTCTGATGGAAGAGAAGAGGAAGTTTAATACTTCAAATCGCTATATCCCAGGAAATGTGGTTATATTCTGCAAGTATCTATATTAAACCAATACAATTTGACAGAAAAAATCAAAACATGTTATGGTTATTGCCGCTTACGGTGGTTCAAGATCTGATTGGTAAACACAATTTCATAAATATCGCATCAGTGAATGTCTATTCTTCCTGGAAGATGAGGAAGAGGGTAAAACGAAGGTACAAGGATGAAGCGGGTCGGGCATGGCTGTGTGCTGGTCGTCAGTGTCAGAAAAAATGGGAATGCATCGAAATTCCAAAATTGCTCCTGGGTCTAGAACGGTCCCAGAAATTGTTAAAATACGCGTACCCTGGATATGAATTGGCAATTTAACCGGTTGCAGAAGGGCAAGCCGTAATCCGTCAGTAGTCATCAGCATTTTTGAAAGAAAAGGTCCCGCGTCAGGCTGCCTCGAACAAGGGACTCCGTACGCTTGAGATCGGTAGTTGACCCCTGAGTCATAGGGAGGTACTTGAGCTAGTATACTTTGAGTGATTATTATTTGCAGAGGCATTGGTTGTCAGTATGCACACGGATGATAGATAATGCGAGAGCAGAATTCGTTAATCCAATGATTACGGAGATTAAATTTTAAGCGAGTGATGACATTTGTTTTGCATTGCATACTGCATAGCTGCAAATCTGGCCCGCAATAAACAGGAAATATCTATTTAGTAGCAGAAAAAGTAGTAGGCCTGGGACGAGCTGAAAAGTCCATTCTAGCAGTACTACAAATTTGAATTTGTATTACAACTATCCCAGTCTAGATGAGGCGCCCATCGTTCATGGACTGCCGGATGCTGGAGGCTTCAACTGAGGTTGTTGCCACCTCGGCGGCAATAGTCCTAACGCAACATTTTTTTAGTAAGGGAGTGGATTAGTCTCCCACTGGTTGTCGAGGCGGTTTTTAAAGAAGCTTACGTTATTACTGTTAACCACATCATATGGTGACTGTTCCAAATTGTTGATATCCTGATGAAAAAAAGTTTCCAATGGTTTTAGCAGCAGTTTTTGCCAGTTATTTCTGTTCCTTGGGTTATAATCTCGGTCCATGAGACCTTCAGAACTAGCTCTAGCAAACCCATCCAGGTATTTGAAGGCCTCTGATAACTGGCGTCGAAGTCGTTTTGCGGATATGTCTTTGCGGATGTGTATCATTTCTGAGTTCCGGAATTATTTTTGTCGCTCGGTGCTGAACACGTTCCATTTTGTTAATATCCCCTCATATGTTTAGGGACCAAAATTAAACAGTAAATTCCATTTGAGGCCTGACCAGTGAAGTATGTAATGGAAGCAAGATGTTCCTGGACTTGTAGTGGAAGTTTCGGGATATAAAACCATGGACTCTATCGCCTTTCTTGTAGCCAGCTTCCACTTGGTTTTTCCACTTGAGATTTTTGGTAATTAATATTCACAGGTTTTGTTGTAGGTGTACTTCAGTCATATGCTGGCCTGCCACCAGTCATATGCTGGCCTGAAATCAGTCATATGCTGCCCTGCAATTGTCATATGCTGGCCTGCCATCGTCATATGCTGGCCTGTCATTCTGTCCTATACTAGCCTGTCATCAGTCATATGCTGACCTGGCTTCAGTCATATGCTTGCCTGTCATCAGTCATATGCTGGCCTGCCATCGGTCGCATGCTAGCCTGCCATCAGTCATTTGCTGGCCTGCCATCATCATATGCTGGCCTGCCATCGGTCCTCTTTTAGCCTGCCATCAGTCATATACTGGCCAACCATCGTCATATGATGGCCTGTCATCGGTCCTATGCTCGCCTGCCATCAGTCATATGATGGCCTGCCATCGGTCCTTTGCTGGCCTGCCATCGTCATATGCTGGCCTGCCATCAGTCATATGCTGGCTTGTCATCGCCTGTCATCAGTCATATGCTGGCCTGCCATCATCATATGCTGCCCTGCCATCGTCATATGCTGGCCTGCTATCGGTCCCATGCTGGCCCGCCATTAGTCATATGCTGGCCTGCCATCATCATATGCTGGCCTGCCCTCAGTCCTACGCTAGCCTGCCATCAGTCATATGCTGGCCTGTCATCGTCATATGCTGGCCTACAATCGTCATATGCTGGCCTTCCATCGGTCTTATGCCAGCCTGCCATCGTCATATGCTGGCCTGCTATCGGTCTTATGCTGGCCCGTTATCAGTCAAATGCTGGCCTGCCATCATCATATGCTGGCCTGCCATCAGTCATATGCTGGCCTGCCATCAGTCATATGCTGGCCTGCTGACAACATATACTGGCCTGCCATCAGTCATATGCTGGCCTGCCATCGGTCTTATGCTAGCCTGCCATCAGTCATGTGCTGGCATGTCATCAGTCCTCTTCTATCCTGCCATCAGTATATGCTGGCCTGCCACCGGTCCTATGCTAGCCTGTCATCAGTCATATGCTGGACTGCCATCAGTCATATGCTGGCCTGCCATCAGTCATATGCTGGCCATCCATCGTCATATGCTGGCCTGCCATCGGTCCTATGCTAGCTAGTCATCAGTCATATGCTGGCCTGCCATCATCATATGCTGGCCTGTCATCAGTCATATGCTGGCCTGCCACCGGTTCTAAGATAGCCTACCATCAGTCATATACTGGCCTGTCATCATCATATGCTAGCCTGTCATCAGTCCTATGCTAGCCTGCCATCAGTCATATGCTGGCCTGCCATCGTCCCATGCTGGCCTGTCATCAATCATATGCTAGCCTGCCATCAGTCATATGGTGACCTACCATCAGTCATATGCTGGCCTGCAATCGGTCTTATGCTGGCCTGCCATCAGTCATATGCTGGCCTGCCATCATCATATTCTGGCCTGTCATCGGTCCTCTTCTTGCCTGCCTTCAGTTATTCGCTAGCCTGCCATAATCATATGCTGGCCTGCCATCATCATATGCTTGCATGTCATCATCATATGCTGGCCTGCCATCATCACATGCTAGCCTGTTATCATCATATGCTGGCCTGCCATTATCATATGCTGGCCTGCCATCATCATATACTAGCCTGCTATCATCATATGCTGGCCTGCCATCACCATATGCTAGCCTGCCATCGGTCCTATGCTAGCCTGCCATCAGTCATATGCTGGCCTGCCATCGTCCTATGCTGGCCTGTCATCAGTCATATGCTAGCCTGCCATCAGTCATATGCTGACCTGCCATCAGTCTTATGCTAGCCTGCCATCAGTCATATGCTGACCTGTCATCAGTCATATGCTGGCCTGCCATCAGTCATATGCGGGCCTGCCATCGTCATATGCTGGCCTGCCATCGGTCCTATGCTAGCCTGCCATCATCATATGCTGGCCTGCCATCATTATATGATGGCCTGCCATTATCATATGCTGGCCTGCCATCACCATATGATAGCCTGCCATTATCATATGCTGGCCTGTCATCATCATATGCTGGCCTGTCATCATCATATACTGGCTTGCCATCATCATATGCTGGCTTGCAATCATCTTATGCTGGCCTGCCCTCATCATATGCTTGCATTTCATCATCATATGCTGGCCTGCCATAATCGTATGCTAGCCTGCTATCATCATATGCTGGCCTGCCATCATCATATGCTGGCTTGCCATCATCATATGCTGGCCTGCCATCATCATATGCTGGCCTGCCATCATCATATGCTTGACTGCCGTCAGTCATATGCTGGTCTGACATTATCATATGCTGGCCTGCCATCATAATTGCTGCTATTTATAGATTCTAAGGAAAATGTAGCATTAAAATCGTTTCACTTCACAAGCGGGACTCTCCAATTACCAGAAGGCATAGACGTTGCTCATCCAATTATGATTCCGAGCAGGAGCAGAAAGCGAGTAGTGAAGACATCACAAAACGGAGTGTGCCTTCGTCTGCTGCTAGGTGACATGTGAAAAATGTTTGAGTCGTTGCCAAGAATAAAACCCAAGATTACAGAATTCTACACATCAATTGATACTATTTATCAAGACCCGAATATTGACCGTCCCTTTATATCAGCCATGACACTAGTAGCCACTCGCTCTACGAAGAAATCATCCCCAGAGGGTTCCACACGTCATCATGACTCTCACAGACATAATTAATCTTTCCATCCTACACAGCAGCACACCCAACACCAGGAACCAGCGAAAATCATCCTCATCATGACACCCAACAAAGCCCGCATATATAAATCTATATTTCTCGCCTCCCGACTCACTCGATTGGATACAATCGAGTGAGTCGGGATACAATCCTAAACAGCCACACTCTTCACCAACCTCACACAGCCCAACGAGCCCTGGAATGCGCTATTGACGCTAGTAAGGCCTTTACAACAGTTCCAAGTCACGTCTTCAGAAACAAAAATACTTAAAAAACAAATCCATCCAAACCACATGAAGTGGCTTGTTAATTTCCCCTATGTCCAACATACGTACAAAATCTACAATGACAAGATATGGCGAATACGCCATTTTCCCATCGGTATCCACAGGTCTCCGTTCTCTCCCCCCCCCCTTTTCACAGCCTTCACAGCCACATAACACCTTTAACACAAAACCAGAGCAGTTCTTCCCCGTCAGTACCTGATGTCTGTCGAAATCTGGTTGTAGGGTAACAGAATGGGTGTCCGCACGAAAGTCATCGCTCACATTATTTAAACCAGGCAACCGTGGAACACCGCATTAGCCCTCGTGTCACCGCATACCCCTTCGGTTCACTACTCGATCTTTGCGATGACATATGACACATGAATGACGTTCAGACCTCACATGAACAATGTCAGCACAACAGCCAAAACAAAGCTCAGCCATCGCATCCTGCCGGCTCAATCACAACATCACATTGATGCGTGATCTGTGGGAGCATCCGCTGGACAGCATCAATTTTCTCAGGGGGTGTAGGTTTAAAATAGGGGCCTGCACCATTCGTAATATTCTTTGCGTGCAGATTTTCGTATCCAAGCTATCTGGCAGTTGTTCGTATGTGGCACCTCCACCGCACAAGGCCTGGGGCTCAGCAACAACAACAACCACGTGAGTGCTTATTACACAATAGTAAATACACCTCGGGCGACGATTAGCCTACCTACATGCTGTTAGGTAAATTATGATAAATGTCAGAGTCATTGCCGGGACTCGAACCAGGTCTCCAAAGTTATAGACGACGTTTCACGGAACGCGAAGCATATATAAAATAAAAAGTTTTGCACTACTACCCAGCATTGTCCTCTTAAGCGTACTTTCTGTTGCAGGTGGTGCACCTCCTGCAGCAGCAGCGTCGTCCTCGCCTCCGCCTGCTCTCGCGCCGTTCTCTCTAGCCTCTTCTCCGCACTCTCCGCCTCCCAGTCGTCGCGGTGGGCTCGCACCTGCGAGAAAGCAGAATTTTGGTCACGAGTGGGCTTCCTAAAAGCGTTTGAACTTCCCATTCAGGGCATGTTCTCCACAAATAGCTGGTGGGTAGGGCAACACAGACAATATTTAGGTTTGAACAAATATGGTCTAAACTCCTACAGAGTATCTAGGCTCTCCACATAGCATCCGGTCTCCTCATTCTGCGACTTGGCTCTCCACAAAACATCGGTTATAAGGAACGCAATCTAAATTTGATATTTGATACGTTCACTGTCAAAATAGGTGGAGAGGTTTTGTAGGACGTTGAATGTTTTGAATACTTGGGCTCGTACGTGGCTATGGGATGAGGCGTGAAGACGAAGATGAGCTACAAAGTGAATGGAGGGAGTAAGAGGTTGGATACTGAAGATTCTGAGAAGGTGCAGGAAACGCAGAGAGGTTTTTATGAGGCGTCAGATATTCCAAATGTGTTCTATGAAATGGGAAGGAATTATTTGAGAGGAAATTGGATGTATTCGAGATTGAATGTTTTATAAGCATGTCAAGAGTGTTGCTGATGGACATAATCATGGATGAAAATATGCGAATTAGAACGAAGTTGTTGAGAAAACTGGCAACCAAATTATATACTAATGTTCTGGCGATGTTTTTATTTACATGTGGAGAGAATGAATGCAGGGAGATTGGGGATAAAATTAATGAAAGAGAGACCGAGGTATGGTTGGGCGGATGATCTGAAGACTACGTTGGTTGAGAGAAAAGTATCAGTGTGATGGAAGCGAGGAAACGTGGATGAGATGGGATTGAGAGGAGAATGATTGTGAATGGTGGAATCGACGCGACCCTGAAGAAATTCCCGCCCTTTTCAGTCTTGTTGTGAGATGGGATGACAAGGGCTGCATGGGTAAGTGTCCTGCACCTACGATGCGGGATGGAGAATTTGAGAAAAATGTTGCACCCTGCTGCTGACACCGGTCTTTGAGCACACACCTGATTCGCAGTAAGTGGACGGCTCATTGCCGTGGTCTTATACGCTTCAAGCTCCAGTTTCTTGACAATTTGTTTAGCATTAGGCAGATGTGTGTAACATTGTGATGCTCTACAAAAATGTGAATGATTGGAAAAACATTTTTCATGATATCACCTTCGGTTTATGTTGCAAAAATTATAACAAAACCCTTTGTTCAATCATTTTCAAATTTTTACATTTACATTCCAGCACGTTTTGTAGGACTCTGATGCCTGAAGAGCTAAGATTTTGCGTGAACGTGTGAACACATGGGGATTAACGTAAGCATCATGTGGCTGCTGGCCACCCCTTCTTTATGTAGACGCCAAAATTTCTCCTCCCCGGAAATGCTTGATGTCATTTATTGTAACGCGTTGAGGGTACAGCTTCATGAGCGCGGCTAGTAATTTATCCCAAACTGCAAGGCGAACAAAGGGCTGGGGCAGCTGGCCAACAAAGGGCCGAGGCAGCCAGTCAACAAAGGTGGCACTCGGCAGGATTGGTGCGCCTGTTGTGGAGGACAATGAGGGAAAAGTCAGGTCATGGGGTGAAGGTGATCACACTTCTCAGGAGCTGGAGCGCATCTTGCGAGGGTGGCTTAGGGGATGTCCTGAAGGGGATTGTATCTCTCAAATGAGGTAGCGATCCTTTAACTTCATACGTTTGGTGACAGCTCGAACATTCCGTGCAGGGCCGGTAGGACGATACACTCAAGAAGACAGTTGGTTTTAACGGTCAAAAAACATTTGAAATATTTTCTAATCGTTTTCCTGTGAACAAAACTCTGATAGACGAGCGGATTTCAACAAACACTTATTGACTATATACAGGGAGACGTATATATCATTATGTTATGCAAAGAAACTGTTTTTTTAAACGTTGGAGTAAATGACCAGGCATGGGATTTGATGAAATTCCGCATTTCATTAGGTTTGTACGATTAATATTTGAACCAATTTTAATTATAATCTATGAATCTTTCACAAACGTCAATTTTAGATAGAGAAAATGAGTTTTAAAATAAAAATAGAACAATTAAATAAGATCTGTTAGTCGGGTCTCGCTGTACCACAAGCTCCACAAACAATCAACGTCATTGGCTGAGAGGATCGACGAATGCAGGAAAGATATATCGATATTAGCTGTAAAATCCGTTTTCTTGTTTGTTTGACTGCAGACGACTCCTCAACTCCACACAATTTTAGTTATGTCAGTGTTGTGGTTGGCAGTGTCCTGAGAGCCCCGCTTTATTGGTGGAGCTGCTTCTGTTCCTATATTTAGCTAACCTGAGCTAATTTATCAAGGTCGCTTGGACCTTACCATTGCGGAAATCAATTATTCATGTATTTTTATCGTGATGTAAACAAATACTGTCAGTATTGTAGTATTGAGGGTAAAATAGAAGATAAGAGGCTGGAACTGTCTATCACCCCAAACACTGAATTAAAGGCGGTGCGGCGAATTATGTTTAAACTTGCTACAGGAGCACGTTCCACAGCCGTGCATAAAGATACCATTTTGGTTCTATCAAAATGATATAAAATCCAAAACGACCACATTTTTTAGTTAAATCATTGAAAATGGTTCGTGTCACAGCTTGACTTGTAAAAATGACGCCAGCAATTTGAACGTAGAGTGCGTAACAGTGAGCTGTAGAACGCACAGTAGTGAAGTAGTAAGGAAGGTTGTGGCCTTCCATATCAAGATAGAAGATACTGGTCAAGTATGTGTACAGTAGATGCTGAAATAGATGCACGCCACAGCACAATTAAGAAAGTGGCATGGCATCAATTCACAAAAATAATTAACCTGTTGAACGCATCACTTAAATCTTAATTGTGCACGTTTCAAAAATTCTGAACGCAAACATTTACTGAAATGTTACATGTCAGTACCGTAGACTTTTTGTTGTGAATTCAAATGCATTGCTTTTAAGGAACGATGTTTCATATCGTGCCTTGTCAATCATATTAAAACTTATTCCAAACTTAGTATGTGTAATATTTCCATTAGGTCAGCAGAGCGAAACTATTTTCCTCAAATATTATATTATTGAACATAATCAATTGTTCAAATTTGTCCTAGATGCCTCACGAATTCTGACAGTAGGTTTCTTGTCACTGCAATTCCGAGCTTCATAAGCCTACTTTGAAAAAGTACCTATACCACGACTCAGATGCCTTCCAGAGCCACATTATTGCACTAACATGTGTACAGCCTCAGCCGTGGTCACAAATATGTACATGCTAGTTCCTTGCAGCTGGTACCTGTGTCTCATAGGTGTACACTGAACCCTCCCAAACCTGCATTTGCAGCAGCGCCACATGTTCCTGGTGTTCCGCATGTGCCCTACTGAGCGCTTCCTTCAGCCGCTGCACCTCCTCATTGTCCCCAGGAGCAGAGAGGGGTGGAGCGGGGCTCACTTCCGTTGCCTGGAGATATAAAGTGATGATGAAACCTTAGAGGGATACATACATGGCATCCCAACCTTCCAAGCTGCATATCTCTCTACGTGGCAACAGTTCAAATGTTGGTGTGAGATATTTCGAAACAAAAACGGGAATTCATGTCTCATTTTTGTGTCTTATTTGCCAACTGGCGAATTTACAGTTTATTTATAATTTCATAATACCCAGAGCCTCGATCGCTTCGTATATGTATATTAAGTTTGTTATTTGTCAACTGCTCCGAGCCCAAACCAAATGAAAGTAGTCTGTTCAAAAAAGATGATCTACGGTGTAATCATAGCACCTTGGATCGGTGCTATGAGAACAAATGACAATACATCACTAATTGCTTAACATTTCACATAATTATCAATCTAAAATACCGAAAGAGCAATGAAATCAGTCACCCAGTCCAGTAATTTACAATGATCGACCACATGTACATAAGTGAAAAAACGCGATGAAAGTTTGCCCTTGGACGGCTTTTTGCTATTTTCAATACATTAATTGGTGATACGAAAACAGTGTTGGATAATTCTATACTGTTTCATTTCAACGAAATATATTCTACTGATGTAAAGGCTGTGTCAACGTTTAAAATTGCAAGAAGGTGGACATGAGGAGCATCAACACTCGTTAGAAACACGATGATCTTTGACTTCGATTAGATCCGAGTTTCATCGATTGGGTTCTTTAATTCTACCTTTGACTTATATGAGACAAGCCCCATGGAGTTCTCAAACGAGACAAAACGCACAGTGTTTACCTCGTTGGGGCTCCTCACATTATTGTGGAAAACGGGAACAAATGTTTAATACATAAGTACAAAATGTGTGGTTACTTCTGCATTATATATAATGTAAATTATATGTCGTATTTTAGTTTTGTACTTTATTGCATCAGTGTTTATGTGTTCCCGTGCAGATTGTGTATCCGAAAGGTATTATTTGACCAGCGACGATAACCGGCAAAACGAAGCTTGTATGCTTGTATGCTGTCTTGGTCTGATTGTATGCTGTCTTGGTCCGATTGTATGCTGTCTTGGTCTGATTGTATGCTGTCTTGGTCTGATTGTATGCTGTCTTTGTCTAATTGTATGCTATCTTGGTCTGATTGTATGCTGTCTTGGTCTGATTGTATGCTGTCTTGGTCTGATTGTATGCTGTCTTGGTCTGATTGTATGCTGTCTTGGTCTGATTGTATGCTGTCTTGGTCTGATTGCATGCTGTCTTGGTTGGCAGGTGTGATCTCTTTCGATTTTTTCCAGACTTTATGACTTGACTCGCATCCCAGCTATTCGAAAGTTTTTTTTCGAAGGAGGTATCGGTTGCCTCTTCATTTCATTCATTACTTGTAGCCCAGTCTGTTTGACATGACCAAAGGAAGTTATCCACATAAATACATCCATTTTACAGAGTAAGTTGTCTCAGTTAGGAAAATAAAAATTCATCTTACCGTAACCTTCAAACTGTTCCCGCTTGATTCACAAGTATCACCGCTGAGTTGGGGTATTCTGATAAAATACAGTAGTACCCAATGCAAAAGCTAGTTTTCTTTGAGAATTCATTATTCCACTTTCTCCATCATTACTGGGAAACTGTATTAGAAATTGCAACACTGTTGGAGATTTTGTCATGTACCATTTAAGGGGCTGTGAAGAACGGTGCAGGAATCACTCACTGAGCTAACACCCAATTATGATACCTAGGTCGACTAGGGACTCTGGAATCACATAGAAAAGGCAGAATGGTTGTTTCAATTTTTTTTTAAATAATGAGTGAGGGGAAATTTGATACCGATTTTATGAGAGGGTGAAGGAGAATGAGCAATCGTCGATGCCATTTCGTTGCGTTGTTATTGGGGTACTAAGTTCACCGCACTAACTAAGAGTGCATCTAGAGACTTCTTCAGGATAATGTGGCATGAGGCCGCCTTACTGGGATGACCAGTATCAGTATTGTGCGGTATGGAGACAACTGATATGCTAGTCGATAGTTCTAGGCCCAGGATGTCGTAATCATAAATATCCCACACTTATCTTAAATGCATCTATTGAAAAGAAAAAGATAATAATACTGAAAGTGAGTGCAAATACTTTATAAAACAAACTCAATTGTCGCATGTCTGAGCTGGAAGTCTTACCCTGTGGTAGCGATGCAAACATCGTCACAGGGCTCCCGCTGGGAGGCGAAGAATACAGACCACGACAATTTGTTTTCCAATCAGACTCTACTGTCAAGATAGGTGAACATTTTTCGTAGTATGCTTTACATTGAAATTACTTTGAGGTGAATGATTTAAAGTATTAACTGAGTGTCTGTTAATCATTGAAAAATAATGAATACAACAATTTTTATTCATGACTTTGACATCCAGACTCCATTCACATTTTTCTAAACACTACTCTTCGATGAATTTATTGAGGTCCCAAATTGACCCTTCATTAATCCTAATAACACAATACACATGACAACCTCATCTCAATCATAATTTTCCTTTAAACCGTCACCTCTCCTGAACTCAATGGTCTCGTATCTCCGTAGGTTACAACACTTGCCGTTAAGCCGCCATGAATATGATAATGTCAACCATGAAGGCAGTGCACTTACTTTATGCATTCAGACAAATAAATACGCTGTGCACAAAAATGTTCTTCGAACATATTTAACTTAGATACCCTACTGGCTCGGTACGCTTACGTGTCTCTAGCTGTTGTTTAATATTATTTCCCCCATTTTGAACACATTATTCAACAATTCTCGTGACACGAGTCTGTCGTGTCAATAGTCCTTTAAGTGAGAGTTCCATGAAGCGCTCATTGATTGAAATACCATAAAAATTTAGTGTAAGTAGGTGGAAACATGAGATCAGATGCTGATCAAATAAACATGGGACCTCACAACGTCTCCTCTTTCTAGCAAAGATTGTAATGAAATATTACCGGCTATGACAAGAATCCAAAGGATGATAATACCCGTACATTTTTTTTCCAGTTAAATAAAAATAAACTAGAGCTATCGGTATACACGGGTCTCTCCTTCAAATTTACAATCAAATAAGAATAGGAGGGAATATCAAGGTAAGCCAGCATTATTGTGTATGTGCTTGTTGCTTTAATTTGTGTCATCAGAGTCTTAGACACGTTTTGTACAAGATCAGGTTTTGCCACCAGACCTTCAGGACCATTGTATATGTTGTCTAGGCCGACTAGGACTATCATGAATTCAGCGGATAGACAAATTTGTGACAATTCAAACAGTGATAGCATCTCCTGTAATCTACAGGAAAGATAAGTGTTCTGTGCACACCTGTTTGCAGACGTCTCCTTTCAAGCATCAAGAATCATGAGAAAAGCAAAGTATGTGGACGACACACAGCTGACAAGCTCCTTATATTGCTCCGAATTGGCTAAAGAAACATAACTCTAGCCTGTATTTATTTAGATACAATTTCATTGTAATAAATTAATTATGTTTATACCTAGTCATCATTACCAATAATTGACCTCATACACCTGGCATGTATTAAAGTAATTGTATACCATTCAATGTCCCTTTTTCTATGCTATTGTTATGCCTGTATTTCGGCACACGGAATGAGGGATTTTTGCCTACTACTGGGAAGCAAAAACCCTCAATTTGAACTTCTGCTGCAGCCCTCTACAGTTTGACGCTGAGTCCACTAGGGTTCCTCTCAACAACCCAACTATCCGAGATTCAACATCAGAAGTGATATACTAACTTCTGAGCGGTTACACAAAAATCCAGTGCCAGTGTTTGGATCACGAATTGCCGGCAGCAACCGAAGAACACCGAACCTGTCTGTCCTCCAATATTTCCTTCTTCTTCTATTCCTAGATACCTCTTCAACC
Source organism: Gammarus roeselii (assembly GCA_016164225.1). Taxonomy (NCBI): domain Eukaryota; kingdom Metazoa; phylum Arthropoda; class Malacostraca; order Amphipoda; family Gammaridae; genus Gammarus; species Gammarus roeselii. The sequence goes on along the minus strand of SDVV010000987.1, from coordinate 28 downwards.
AGGACGCAGCTACCCACCCAGCATACAA
>SDVV010000986.1:0-27650 GCA_016164225.1 Gammarus roeselii | reverse complement strand
TCGGCTGTCAGCATAGAAACTCTGCACTGCTTTCAACAGATGTCCGCCCACTCCATACAAACGCAACACCCTCCACAGCGGTTCCCTATCAATTCTGTCGTATGCCTTCTCCAGATCCATGAAGGCCCAGAACACACCCTTTCCTTTGGCAAGGTACTTCTCACATACCTGTCTCACTGCAAATATCTGATCGGTACACCCTCTACCACTCCTAAAGCCACACTGTTCCTCTCCAATTGCGCAGTCCGTACTGTCTCTAATCCTTTTGATTAGCACTCTCCCGTACAACTTACCAACAACACATAACAGACTGATACTTTTCTAGTTGCAGCATTCTACTTTTACTACACTCTACTGCTCTATAATGCATCGCACTACACTTTACTGCACTCTATTCCAGTTCATTACGCTCTATTACCCACTGACCTCTACTGCACAGTAATTAACTCTACTCTACTCACTATACTGCATTTCATGCTGCATTTTACTACAATCCACTTCACTCAATCGCAGTTCACTACTCTCACTGCACTATAATGCAGTGCATTAAGATCTTCTACACAATATGGTAATCTGATACACACAAAACTCGACTGCAGTCCACTACATCCTACATTAGTCCACAACACACTACTGCGGTCCACTACACTCTACTCCTCTCTACCGCTAACCACTACACCTTACAACACTCTACTGAACTCTATTGCAGTTCACTACGCTCCACTACACCATAATGAGCAACTGCGGTCCACAACACTCTACTCCACTCTACTGCTGTCCACTACACTTTACAGTACTCTACTGAACTCTATCGCAGTTCACTACTCTCTATTACACTTTAATAAGCAGCTGTGGTCCACTGCCTCCTACTCCACTCGACTGCTGTCCCCTACACTTTACAGTACTCGACTAAACTCTATTGCAGTTGACTGCGGTCTTCACACTTTAATGGGCAACTGCCATCCACTAAACTCATCCTGGCCCAAGTTTAAGCTCATAATCTTGGGCCAGGTAAATAAATCACTCATATCAGTCGTCGTAGTTTCCCAAATTCTTCAAAAATTCCTACAATGAAGCGAAAAATGTGAAACATTTAATTAGAGGTGCACGGCATCCACAATAATCAGTAATTAATGCCTGGCAACTGCATCCTATTCTGGGTAAAATAACCCCATGGGGCAAGGAGGGCCTAGATGAGGCAACGCTACCAAACAAGGGGTCACCGAAACCCAATGAACGGGTTAACGATACCCATTTTTCAGGCACGAGTCACAGAAACCCGAAACGCGGGGTATCGATACCTTCGATGATTATTATCATTAATATCATTATTGTTATTATATAATAATAATAATAATTATTATTATTATTATTATTATTATTATTTATATATTTTTTTAATACCCATATTATTATTATGAATAATATTATTATTATCATTCGCCTTACAGCAATTGCACCTCCAAGGGAAATGACTTTATCCTGCAGAGGCCCCGAGAACTCTGTCTACTTCATCTATAAGCCGAGATCATTGTATGGTAGTGACTTTGTTCTCGGAGCCGCCCTGCGAGCGATTTCAAAGTTCCTTGAAAGCATCGCTACTCCAGGGGAGTGACCTTTTTTCTCCAGCAGCTCCGAGAACTCTGTCTACTTCATCCACGAGCCGAGATCATTATAGGAGAGTTACTCTGTTCATGGAGCCGCCCCGCGAGCGATTTCAAAATTCCTTAGAAGCAATAACACGCCAAAGGGAGTGACTCCCTTCCTGCAGCACCCCCGACAAAAATGTCCACTTCCCCTATGAGATGATATCGTTGTAGGGTAGTGACTTTGTTCTCGGAGCCGTGCCATGACCGATTTCCATTTGCCTCACAATCATTACTCCTCCAAGGAAGTGACTTAATTCCTGCAGCAGCTCCGAGACCTCTGTCCACTTCATATACGAGCCGAGATCATTGTAGGCAAGTGATTTTGTTCGCTGAGCCGCCCCGCGAGCGATTTCAAAGTTCCTCAAAATCATCGACACTCCAAGGAAAGTGACTTCATTCCTGCAGCAGCCCCATGAACCATGTCCACTTCCCCTTCGATCCGTACCGTTGTAGGGTAGTGACTTTGCTCTCGAATACGCGCCGAGACCAATTTCCATTTGCCTAACAGCTATTCACTTCCAGGGGGAGTGACTTCATTCCCGCAGCAGCTCCGAAAACTCTGTCCACTTCATCTCCGAGACGAGATCATTGTAGGCGAGTCATTTTGTTGACGGAGCCGCGCCGAGACTGATTTCCATTTGCCTTACAGTCGTTGTACGTCCAGGTGAAGTGGTTTCATTTCTGCAGCAACCCCGAGAACTCAGTCGACTTCCCCTACGAGACGAAATCATTGTAGGTGAGTGAAATAGTTCTCGGAGACGCGTCAAGACCGATATCCATTTGCCTCACAGTTATAGTACTTCCAAGAGAAGTGACTTCATTCCTAACAGCCCCGAGAACCATATCCTCTTCCCAACCGAGCTGAATTAATTGTAGGGTACTGGGTTTGTTCTCGGAGTCGCTCTGCGAGCTATTTCAAAGTTCCGTACGAGCATTGCCACTCCGAGGGAGTGATTTCATTCTTGCAGCAGCCCTGAAAACGATGTCCACTCCAGGTACAAGCTGAGATCGTTGTAGGGCAGTGCGTTTGTTTCGGAGCCGCCCCGAGACCGATTTACATTTGCCTCAAAGCCATTGCACCTACAAGGGAAGTTACTTCATACCTGCAGCAGCCCCGAGAACTCTATCCACTTCATCGACGAGCCGAGATCATAGTTGGGTAGTTGGGTAGTGACTGTTCGCGGAGCCACCCCAGAGGGATTTCTAAGTTCCTTACAAGCATCGCTACTCCAAGAGAGTGACTTCATTCTTGCAGCAGCTCCGAGAATTCTGTCCACTTCATCTACGAGCAAAGATCATTGTAGGGGAGTTAAATTGTTCTCGGAGCCGCTCCGAGAATGATTTTAAAATTTCTTACAAGCATTGCCCCTCCAAGGGAGTGACTTCATTCCTGCAGCAGCGCCGAGAACCATGTTCACTTCTCTTACGAGCTCTGATCATTGCTGGGTAATGATTTTCTTCTCGGAGCCACCCCGAGAACTATTTCCATTTGCCTTACAGTCATCGCACCACCAGAGGAAATGACTTCATTCCTACAGCAGTCACGTGAAGCATGTCCACTCCCCCTACGAGCCGAGTTCATTTACGGTAGTGACATTGTTGTCGGAGCTGCGACGAGACTAATTTCCACTTGCTTTTCAGCTATTGCACCTAACAGAGAAGTGACTTTATTCTTGCAGAGCCCCAAGAACCATGTTCAATTCCATTACGAGCTGAGATCGTTGTAGGAGAGTGATTTTGTTTTCGGAGCTGCCTCGAGACCGATTCCCATTTGCCTTACAGCCATTGCAACTCCAAGGGAAGTGACTTTATTCTTGCATAGCCCCAAGAACCATGTTCAATTCCATTACGAGCTGAGATCGTTGTCGGAGATTGACTTTGTTTTCGGAGCCGCCCCGAGACCGATTTCCATTTGCCTTACAGCCATTGCACCTTCAAGGGAAGTGACTTCATTCCTGCAGCAGCCCCGAGAACTCTGTCCACTTCATCTACAAGTCGAAATCATTGTAGGGGTGACTTTGTTCTCGGAGCCGCCCTGAGAGCGTTTTCAAAGTTCCTTACAAGCATTGTCACTTCAAGGAATGACTTCAGTCCTGCAACAGCCCCGAAATCCATGTCAACTTCCTCTACGAGCGGAGATCGTTGTTGGTGAGGGACTCTGTTCCCGGAGCCGCCAAGAAAACGATTTCCATTTGCCCTACAGCTGTTGCACCTCTAAGGGAAGTTACTTCATACATGCAGCAGCCCTGAGAACTTTGTCCAACTCATCGACAAGCCAAGATCATAGACGGGTAGTGACTTTGTTAGCGGAGTCGCCCCAGAGCGATTTCTAAGTTCCTTACAAGCATTGCTACTCCAAGGGAGAGACTTCATTCCCGCAGCAACTCCGAGAACTCTCTCCACTCCATCTACGAGACCAGATCATTGTCGGGGAGTTACCTGGTTCATGGCGCCGCCCCGAGAATGATTTCAAAGTTTCTTACAAGCATTGCCCCTCCAGGGGAGCGACTTAATTCCTGCAGCAGCGTGAGAACCATGTCCACTTACCCTGCAAGCTGAGATCATTGTAGGGTAGTGACTTTCTTCTCGAAGCCGCAGCAAGACCGATTTCTATTTGCCTTGCAGCTTTTGCACCGCAAAATGAAGTGACTCCATCCCTGCAGCAGTCGCGAGAACCATGTCCACTTCCCGAGCGGCAACATATTATTCATCGACAGACAGAGCTCACTTTAAAAGGATTGAGACATTGAAATAGATGAGACGTTAGTTAACAGCAATGGTAATTGGCAGAGGCAATTAATTGTTGATTAGTGTGGAGATATAATAACCAGTTACAGCTAAGTATCAATGAATCAGAATAATCCAATGCTGGAGTACACAAGTCGGATGAACATACTTCCGTTATAGGTGACAAGGTAGAGTATTAGCTTATAAGGCAATGATTGTATCATCAAAAATGGTACGGTAATTGGTAGAACCAGTTCAATGAGTGATATTAAAATCGAGTTAACATTTGTCGAAGTTAGAAGCTGCCTATCGCTCCTCGAAAAAACTGAGTTTGTATTTTAATTATAATATAACGAACAGGAACATTTAAAACAGAAATAGACGAAAGAGTGTCAGTTTTAGCAAAAAATCGCAGTTATCTTAACACTTTTCATGTTACCATTGTTAGTAGTCTTTCACGCGCCCGTCGCACTTGTGTTGATTTAAGGGTCCGTTTTGGATAAAAGTTGCTGTTATCTGAACACTTTTCATGTAACAAATGTTAGGGGTGTTAACAGCACCTGCCGCATTTGTATGGGTTTGAGTGTCCGTTAGGGCCAAAAGTAGCTGTTATCTGCACACTTTCCATGTTACCATTGCAAGTAGTCTCTCCAGTATCCGCCGCATCTGTTTGCTTCTAGGCGTCATTTATGGCCCGAAGTCGCTGTTACCGTAACACCTTTTATGTTACCATTGTTAGTAGTCTTCCTAGCACCCGTCGCAATTGTGTTGCTTTAAGTGTCCGTTTTGGCCAAAAGTCGCTGTTATCTGAACACTTTCGTGTTTCCAGTGTAAATAGTCTTTCCTGCGCCCGCAGCCGTTGTGTGATTTTAAACGTCAGTTATGGTCAAAAGTTGCTGCTACCGTAATACTTTTTGTTACCATTCTTTCGTAGTCTATCTAGCAACCGTCGCACTTGTGTCAATTAAGTGTCCGTTATGGCCAAAAAAGGCTGTTATCTGCAAACTTTTCATGTAACCATGGTAGGTTTTCTTTCCAGCACCCACCACACATGTGTGCTTTCAGGTGTCAGTTATGGTCTTAAGTCGCTGTTATCTGAACACTTTGCATGTTACCGTTGATGATAGTCTGTTTAGCACACAGTGCAGTTGGATTGATTAAAGTGTCAGTTATGGACAGAAGTCGCCGTTATCTGAACACTTTTCCTTTTACCATTGTTAGTAGTGTTTATAGCACTCACCGTACTCAAGTGGTTTTGTGTCAGTTTTAGCCAAAAATCACTGTTATCTGAACATTATTCATGTTACCATTGTTAGTAGTGCTTATAGAACATGCCGAACTTGAACGGCTTTAGGTGTCCGTAAAGGTCAAAGGTGGCTGTTATCTGCCAACTTTTCTTGTTACGATTGTAAGTAGTCTTTCCAGCACCCGCCGCACTTGTGCTTTTAGGAGTCAGTTTTGACCAAAAGTCGCTGTTATCATAATACTTCTCATGTTACTACTGAAAGCAGTGTTGCCTCCACCCGTCGCACTTGCGTTGACCTAGACTTGAGTTTTGTCCAAAAGTCGCTGTTATCTTAACCTTTTTTTATTACCTTTGAAAGAAGTCTTTCCCGCATCCGCCTCACTTGTGTGCTTCTAAACGTCAGGTTTGGTCAAAAGTCGCTGTTACCTCACCACTTTTGATGTTACCATTAATAATAGTCTTTATAGCACCCGTCGCACTTGTTTTAAATGAAGTTTCAGTTCTAGCTAAATATCGCTGTTATCTGGACACGTTTCATGTTACCTCTGTTGGTAGTATGTAAAACATCCGCCGCACTTGTATGGTTTTGAATGTCTGTTATGGCCATAAGTCGCTGTTAGCTTAACACTTTTCATGTTACCATTGTTTGTTGTCTTCCTAGCACCCGTTGCACTTGTGTTAATTAAGGTGTCATTTTTGGTCATAAGTAGCTGTCATCTGAACACTTTTCGTGTTACCATTGTTAGTAGTATTTATAGCACCTGTCGCATTTGCATTGATTTAAGTGTCCGTTTTGGACAAAATTGCTGTGATCTCAACACCTTCCATCCTCATTATTAGTCGTCTTTCTGACATCCATCGCACTTGTATTGCTTTAAGTGTCAATTTTCGCCAAACGTCCCTCATATCTGAACACTTATCATGTTACCCTTTTAGTAGTGTTTATAGCACCCGCTGCACTTGTATGGTTTTTGGTGTCCGTTATGACTAAATGTAACTGTTTTCTGCACACTTTTCATAATACCATAGAAAGTAGTCTCTCCAGCACCCGCCGCACATGTATCCTTTTAGGCGTCAGTTTTGGCCAAAAGTCTTTTTTATTTGAACAATTATCATGTTACCATTGTTAGTAGTGTTTATAGCACCCGCCGCACTTGTTTGATTTAACGTATCCATTATAGGTAATAATAGCTGTTATCTGCACACTTTTCAGGTTACCATCGAAGGATGTCTTTCCAGCACCCACCGCACATGTGTGCTTTTAGGTGCAGTTATGGTCAAAAGTCGCTGATATTTGAGCACTTTGCATGTCACTGTTGTTGATAGTCTTTTCAGCCCACAGTGCAGTTGCATTGATTAAAGTCTCAGTTTCCGACAGGATACGCCGTTATTTGAACACTTTTCATTCTACCATTGTTAGAAGTCTTTCTAGCACCCGTCGCACTAGCCAACTATCGCTGTTATCTTAACAAGTTTCATGTTACCATTGTTAGTAGTGTTTATTACACCCGCCACTTTTAAACGTCAGTTATGGTCAAAAGTTGCTGCTACCGTAATACTTTTTGTTACCATTGTAAGTAGTCTTTCTAGCACCCGTCGCACTTGTATCAATTTAAGTGTCTGTTCTAGCCAAATATCGCTGTTATCTGAACACGTTTCATGTCGACATTGTTGGCAGTGTTTATAGCACCAGCCGCACTTGTATGGTTTTGGTGTCCGTTATGGCCAAAAAAAGCTGTAATCTGCAAACTTTTCACGTAACCATTGTAGGTTTTCTTTCCAGCACCCACCGCACATAAGTGCTTTTAGGTGTCAGTTATGGTCTTCAGTCGTTGTTATCTGAACATTTTGCATGTTACCGTTGATGATAGTCTTTTTAGCACACAGTGCAGTTGCATTGATTAAAGTGTCAGTTTTGGACAGAAGTCGCCATTATCTGAACACTTTTCATTTTACCATTGTTAGTAGTGTTTATAGCACTCACCGTACTTGTGTGGTTTTATGTGTCAGTTTTGGCCAAAAATCACTGCTATCTGAACATTATTCATGTTACCATTGTTGGTAGTGTTCATAGACTTTGTCGAATTTGAACGGCTTTAGGTGTCCGTATAGGTCAAAAGTGGCTGTTATCTGCCAACTTTTCTTGTTACGATTGTAAGTAGTCTTTCCAGCACCCGCCGCACTTGTGCTTTTAGGAGTCAGTTTTGACCAAAAGTCGCTGTTATCATGACACTTTTCATGATACCATTGAAAGCAGTCTTGCGAGCACCCGTCGCACTTGCGTTGACATAGGTGTGAGTTTTGTCCTAAAGTCGCTGTTATGTTAACCTTTTTTTATTACCTCTGAAAGAAGTCTTTCCCGCATCCGCCTCACTTGTGTGCTTCTAAATGTCAGTTTTGGTCAAAAGTCGCGGTTACCTAAACACTTTTCATGTTACCATTATTAATAGTCTTTCTTGCACCCGTCGCACTTGTTTTAAATGAAGTGTCAGTTCTAGCCAAATATCGATGTTATCTGAACACGTTTCATGTTGACATTGTTGGCAGTGTTTATAGCACCAGCCGCACTTGTATGGTTTTGGTGTCCGTTATGGCCAAAAAAAGCTGTAATCTGCAAACTTTTCATGTAACCATTGTAGGTTTTCTTTCCAGCACCCACCGCACATGTGTGCTTTTAGGTGTCAGTTATGGTCTTACGTCGCTGTTATCTGAACACTTTACATTTTACCATTGTTATTACAGTTGTAGTTGTTTTAGGTGTTTTAGTTGTGTTAGTTGTTTCAGTTGTTGTAGTTGTTTGAGTAGATTTAGTTACTATACCTGTTTTAGGTGTTTTAGTTGCTTGGATGTTTTAGGTGTTCTATGTGTTTTAGTTGTTGTATATGTTTTAGTTGTTTTAGGTGTTCTAGTTGTTATAGGTGTTATAGTTGTTTTAGTTGTATAGGTGTTTTAGGTGTTCTAGTTGTTTTAGGTGTTCTAGTTGTTGTAGGTGTTATAGTTGTTATAGTTGTTTTAGGTGTTTTAGGTGTTCTAGGTGTTTTAGGCGTTATAGTTGTTATATGTGTTATGGGTGTTTTATGTGTTTTAGGTGTTTGAGGTGTTTTAGGTGTTCTACGTGTTTTGTTGTTTTAGTTGTGTTAGTTGTTTTAGTTGGTTAAGGTGTTTTAGTTGTTCCAGGTGTTATAGTTCTTTTAGGTGTTCTAGTTGTTTTAGGTAATTTAGTTGTTATAGTTGTTCTAGTTGTTCTAGTTGTTCTAGTTGTTTTAGTTTATTTAGTTGTGTTAGTTGTTTTAGTTGTTTTAGTTGTTATAGTTGTTCTAGGTGTTATAGTTGTTATAGGTGTTTTAGGTGTTATAGGCGTTTTTAGGTGTGTGTTTTTTTTGTGTTATATGTGTTCTATGTGTTCTAGTTGTTTTTTAGGTGTTTCAGTTGTTCCATGTGTTTCGTTGTTATAGATGTTTTAGTTGTTTTAGATGTTGTAGTTGTTATAGTTATTAGAAATGTTTCTGTTGTTATAGGTGATTTAGTTGTTTAGGTGTTCTAGTTGTTTAAGGTGTTGTAGTTGTTGTATGTGTCTTGGTTGATTTAGGTGTTTTGGTTGTTTTAGGTGTTAATGTTTAAGTTGTTTTATTTGTTGTAGTTGTTTTAGGTGTTTTATTTGTTATAGTTGTTTTAGTTGTTTCAGTTGTTTTAGTTGTTTTCGTTGTTTTAGTTGTTGTAGATGTTTATTTGTTATAGTTGTTTTAGGTGTTTTAGTTGTTTTAGGTGTTGTAGTTGTTTAGGTGTTCTAGTGGTTCTATGTGCTTTAGTTATTTTTAGTTTTTTTAGTTGTTTTAGTTGTTATAGTTGTTCAGGTATTTAGTTGTTTCAGTTGTTTTAGGTGTTATAGTTGTTATAGGTGTTTCACTTGTTATAGGTGTTATAGGTGTTTAGGTGTTTTAGGTGTTAAAAGTGTTTTAAGTGTTGTAGGTGTTATAGTTGTTTTTAGGTGTTCAAGTGGTTTTAGGTGTTTTAGTTGTTATAGGTGTTTCAGTTGTTTTAGTTGTTTTAGTTGTTTTAGTTGTTTAGGTGTTGCAGTTGTTTTAGTTGTTTAAGTTGTTTTTAGTTGTTTTAGTTGTTTTAGTTGTTTTAGTTGTTCTAGTTGTTATAGTTGTTTTATTTGATATTGTTGTTTTAGTTGTTGTAGTTGTTTTAGTTGATCTAGTTGTTTTAGTCGTTATAGTTGTTTAGTTGTTTAAGTTGTTTAAGATGTTGCAGTTGGTTTAGGTATTTCAGTTGCTTTAGGTGTTTTAGGTGTTATAGTTGTTGTAGTTGTTTAGGTGTTTTAGTTGTAAAGAGTTTTTATAGTTGCTTAAGTTGTTTTAGTTGTTTTAGTTGTTCAGTTGTTATCGTTGTTTTAGTTGTTTTAGTTGTTTTAGTTTTTTTAGTTGTTATAATTGTTTAATTCTTTTAGTTGTTTTAGTTGTTTTAGTTGTTTAAGTTGTTTTAGTTGTTTACATTGTTTTAGTTGTTTAGGTGTTTCAGTTGTTTTAGTTGTTATAGGTGTTATAGGTATTTTCAGGTGTTCATGGTGTTATATGTGTTTAAGGTGTTCTAAGTGTTTAAGGTGTTTTAGGAATTTTAGTTGTTTAATTTGTTTTAGGTGTTTTAGTTGTTAGAGGTGTTCAGTTTCATTTAGGTGTTCTAGTTGTTTTATGTGTTTGAGTTGTTTTAGGTGTTTTAGGTGTTTGAGGTGTTATAGGTGTTTTAGGGGTCTAAATGTTTTAGGTGTTATAGGTGTTCTAGGTGTTTTATGTGTTGTAGGTGTTATAGGTGTTGTAGTTGTTTTAGTTGTTTCAGTTGTTTTAGTTGTTCTAGTTGTTTTAGTTGTTACAGTTGTTACAGTTGTTGTAGTTGTTTTAGTTGTTTTAGTGGTTTTAGTTGTTTCAGAAGTTTAGTTGTTTTAGTTGTTATAGTTGTTTTAGTTGTTTTAGTTGTTATAGTTGTTTAAGTTGTTTTAGTTGTTGTAGTTATTTTAGTTGTTTTAGTTGTTCTAGTTGTTTCAGTTGTTTTAGTTGTTTTAATTGTTTTAGTTGTTACAGTTGTTTTAGTTGTTCTAGTTGTTTTAGTTGATCTAGTTGTTTTAGTTGTTTTAGTTGTTTTTAGTTTTTTAGTTGTTTTAGTTGTTTTAGTTGTTTTAGTTGTTTTAGTTGTTTAGTTGTTTTAGTTGTTTTAGTTGTTTTATTTTTTTTAGGTGTTTAAGTTGTTAAAGTTGTTACAGTTGTTTTGGGTGTTTTAGTTGTTATAGGTGTTTTAGTTATTCTAGTTAATTCAGTTGTTATAGTTGTTTCAGTTGTTTTAGTTGTTCTAGTTGTTTAGTTGCTTAGTTGTTTTAGTTGTTTTTGTTGTTCTAGTTGTTTTAGTTGTTTTAGTTGTTATAGTTGTTTCAGTTGTTTTAGTTGTTTTTAGTTGTTTTAGTGGTTTTAGTTGTTTCAGTTATTTAGTTGTTTTAGTTGTTTCAGTTGTTTCAGTTGTTTTTGTTGTTTTAGTTGTTTTAGTTGTTTTAAGTGTTATAGTTGTTTTAGTTGTTATAGTTGTTTTAGTTGTTTTAGTTGTTTTAGTTGTATATGTTGTTACAGTTAATATTTGTATTAGTTGTTTTAGTTGTTACAGTTGTTTTGGGTGTTTTAGTTGTTATAGGTGTTTTAGTTATTCTAGTTAATTCAGTTGTTATAGTTTTTTCTGTTGTTTTAGTTGTTCTAGTTGTTTTGTTGCTTAGTTGTTTTAGTTGTTTTAGTTGTTTTAGTTGTTTTAGTTGTTTTAGTTGTTATAGTTGTTTCAGTTGTTTTAGTTGTTTTAGTTGTTTTAGAGGTTTTAGTTGTTTCAGTTGTTTTGTTGTTTTAGTTGTTTCAGTTGTTTTAGTTGTTTTAGTTGTTTTAGTTGTTTAAAGTGTTATAGTTGTTTAGTTGTTATACTTGTTTTAGTTGTTTTAGTTGTTTTAGTTGTATAAGTTGTTACAGTTGTTATTTGTTTTAGTTGTTTTAGTTGTTACAGTTGTTATATTTGTTTTAGTTGTTTTAGTTGATCTAGTTGTTTTAGTTGTTTTAGTTGTTTAAGTTGTTTTAGTTGTTTAGCTGTTATAGTTGTTTAATTGTTTTAGTTGTTGTAGTTGTTTTAGTTGTTTTAGTTGTTATAGTTGTTTTAGGTGTTTAAGTTGTTTAAGTTGTTACAGTTGTTTCGGGTGTTTTTGTTGTTTAGGTGTTTTAGGTGTTTAGTTGTCGCTGGTGTTTTAGTTGTATTAGGTGTTTAGGTGTTATAGGTGTTTAGGTGTTTCTAGGTGTTCCTGGTGTTATAGGTGTTTCAGTTTTTTTTGGTGATTTAGGTGTTTAGTTGGTTAAGGTGTTTAGTTGTTTTAGGTGTTATTAGGTGTTTTAGGTGTTTTAGGTGTTGTAGGTGTTCTAGTTGTAATCGGGGTTTCAGTTGTTATAGGTGTTTTAGTTGTTTTAGGTGATTTAGTTGTTTTATGTGTTATAGTTGTTTAGGTGTTATAGTTGTTTTAGGTGTTTTAGTTGTTTTAGTTGTTAGTTGTGTAGTTGTTTTAGTTATTTTAGGTGTTTTAGTTAATTAGGTGTTGTAGTTGTTTTATGTGTTTTAGTGGTTTTGGGTGTTTCAGTTGTTTTAGGTGTTTTAGTTGTTATAGTTGTTCTACTTGTTAAAGGTGTTTTGGGTGTTATAGATGTTTAAAGTGTTTTATGTGTTGTAGGTGTTTTAGTTTTTTTTTAGGTGTTTCAGTTGTTGTAGGTGTTTAGTTATTTAGGTGTTCTAGTTGTTTAAGGTGTTTTAGTTGTTGTATGTGTCTTAGTTGATTTAGGTGTTTAAGTTGTTTTAGGTGTTATACATGTTTAAGTTGTTTTATTTGTTTTAGTTGTTTTAGGTGTTTTAGGTGTTATAGTTGATTCAGTTGTTTCAGTTGTTCTAGATGCATAGGTGTTTTAGTTGTTTTATGTGTTCTAGTTGTTTTAGGTGTTTTAGTTGTTTCAGGTGTTATAGTTGTTTGAGGTGTTTTAGTTGTTCCAGGTGTTTTAGTTGATTTAGGTGTTATAGTTGTTTAGGTGTTATAGTTGTTTTAGGTGTTTGAGTTATTTTAGTTGTTTTAGTTGTTTCAGTTGTTTTAGTTGTTTTAGTTGTTTAGTTGCTTAGTTGTTTTAGTTGTTTTAGTTGTTTTAGTTGTTGTAGTTGTTATAGTTGTTTCAGTTGTTTTAGTTGTTATAGTTGTTTTAGTGGTTTTAGTTGATTCAGTTGTTTAGTTGTTTCAGTTGTTTTAGTTGTTTTAGTTGTTTTAGTTGTTTTAGTTGTTTTAGTTGTTATAGTTGTTATAGTTGTTATAGTTGTTTTAGTTGTTTTAGTTGTTTAGTTGTTATAGTTGTTTTAGTTGTTTAGTTGTTACAGTTGTTATAGTTGTTTTAGTTGTTTTAGTTGATCTAGTTGTTCTAGTTGTTTAGTTGTTTTAGTTGTTTTTAGTTGTTATAGTTGTTTGATTTATTTTAGTTGTTATAGTTGTTTTAGTTGTCTTAGTGGTTTTAGTTGTTTTAGTTGTTATAGTTGTTTTAGGTGTTTAAGTTGTTCAAGTTGTTTCAGTTGTTTTAGGTGTTTTAGTTGTTTTAGGTGTTTTAGGTGTTTAGTTGCCGTAGAGTTTTTAGTTGTGTTAGGTGTTATAGGTGTTTTATGTATTTTAGGTGTTATATGTGTTTTAGGTGTTTTAGGTGATTTAGGTGTTTAGTTGGTTAAGGTGTTCAGTTGGTTTAGGGGTTATTAGGGTTTTTATGTGTTTTAGGTGTTGTATGTGTTTTAGTTGTATTAGGTTTTTCAGTTGTTCTAGGTATTTTAGTTGTTTATAGGTGATTTAGTGGTTATATGTGTTATAGTTGTTAGGGTGTTCTGGTTGTTTTAGGTGTTTAGTTGTTTCAGTTGTTTTAGTTTTTGCAGTTGTCTTAGTTGTTTTAGTTGTTTTAGTTGTTTTAGGTGCTTGAGTTGTTTTTGGTGTTGTAGTTGTTATAGTTTTTTAGTTGTTTTAGGTGTTTTAGTTACTTATTTGTTGTAGTTGTTTTAGTCGTTCTAGTTGTTCCAGTTGTTTTAATTGTTTTAGTTGTTTTAGTTGTTTCAGTTGATTCAGTTGTTTAGTTGTTGTAGTTGATTAGTTGTTTTAGTTGTTATAGGTGTTATAGTTGTTTTAGGTGTTGCAGTTGTTTTATGTGTTTTAGTTGTTTTAGGTGTTTCATTTGTTTTAGGTGTTCTAGTTGTTATAATTGTTTTACTTGTTATATGTGTTATAGGTTTTTAGTTGTTTATAGGTGATTTAGTGGTTAGTAGGTGATTTAGTTGTTTATAGGTGATTTAGTTGTTTATAGGTGATTTTGTGGTTTTGTGTGTTATAGTTGTTTGGGTGTTCTAGTTGTTTTAGGTGTTTAGTTGTTTCAGTTGTTTTAGTTTTTGCAGTTGTCTTAGTTGTTTTAGTTGTTTTAGTTGTTTTAGGTGCTTGAGTTGTTTTAGGTGTTTAAGTTGTTGTAGTTGTTATTTGTGTTTTAGTTGTTTTAGGTGTTTTAGTTGCCTAGGTGTTTTAGTTGTTTCGGTGTTTTAGTTGTTTTAGGTGTTTGAGTTGTTGCAGGTGTTATAGTTGTTTTAGGTGTTATAGTTGTTTAAGGTGTTTTAGTTGTTTCAGGTGTTCTAATTGTTATAGGTGTTATAATTGTTTTATGTGTTGTTGTTATTATAGTTGTTTTAATTGTTTAGTTGTTTAAGAGTTTTTATTTGTTCAAGTTGTTTCAGTTGCTTTAGTTGTTTAGCTGTTCTAGTTGTTCTAGTTGTTTAGTTGTTTTAGTTGTTTTAGTTGTTTAGTTGTTTCAGTTGTTCTAGTTGTTTTAGTTGTTTTAGTTGTTCCAGTTGTTTAGTTGTTGTAGTTGTTTTAGGTGTTGTAATTGTTTTAGTTACTGTAGTTGTTGTAGTTTTTTTAGTTGATTTAGTTGCTCCAGCTGTTTTAGGAGTTTTAGTTTTTTAGATGTTCTAGGTGTTTAGGTGTTTTAGTTGTTTTAGGTGTTTTAGTTGTTTTAGGTGTTCTAGTTGTTTCAGGTGTTCTAATTGTTATAGGTGTTATAGTTGTTTTAGTTGTTCTAGGTGTCTTAGGTGTTATAGGGGTTTTAGGTGTAATAGTTGTTATATGTGTTATAGGTCTTCTATTGTTTTAGGTGTTTGAGGTGTTATAGATGTTCTTTGTGTTTTGTTTTTTGCTTTGTTTTAATTGATTTAGTTGTTCAAGTTATTTCAGTTGTTCTTGGTGTTTTAGTTGTTGTAGGTGTTTAGTTGTTTTAGGTAATTTAGTTGGTATGGTTGTTTGGTTGTTTTAGTTGTTTTAGTTGTTTTAGTTGTTTTAGTCGTTAGTTGTTATAGTTGTTTTAGGAGTTATAGTTGTTTTTTGGTGATTTAGATGTTATAGGCGTTTTTAGGTGTTTTTTTGTGTTATATGTGTTCCAGGTGTTTTAGTTGTTTTTCAGGTGTTTTAGTTGTTCTATGTGTTTAGTTGTTATAAGTGTTTTAGTTGTTATAGTTGTTATAGTTGTTTTAGTTGATAGAGTTGTTTTAGTTGTTATAATGGTTTTAGTTGTTTCAGGTGTTCTAGTTGTTTAAGGTATTTTATTTGTTGTGTATGTCCTAGTTGATTTAGGTGTTATAGTTGTTATAGGTGTTATAGATGTTTAAGTTGTTTCATTTGTTTTTAGTTGTTTTAGTTGTTCTAGTTGTAATAGTTGTTATAGTTGTTTTAGTTTTTTTAGTCGTTTCAGTTGTTTATTGTTTAGTTGTTTTAGTTGTATTAGTTGTTCAAGTCGTTTTAATTGTTTTAGTTGTTGCAGTTGTATAGTTTTTAGTTATTTTAGTTGTTTCAGTTGTTTTAGTTGTATTAGTTGTTCTAGTTGTTTTAGTTGTTTTAGTTGTTCTAGTTGTTTTAGTTATTGTAGTTGTTTAGTTGTTATTGGTGTTTTAGTTGTTTTAGTTGTTTTATTTGTTTCAGTTGTTTAGTTGTTATAGTTGTTTTAGTTGTTATAGTTGTTTTAGTTGTTTAGGTGTTTCTGTTGTTTTAGGTGTTTAAGGTGTTATAGGTGTTAATAGGTGTTCTTTGTGTTATATGTGTTCTAGGTGTTTCAAGTGTTATAGGCGTTTTAGGTGTTTTAGTTGTTTAAGTTGTTCTAGGTGTTTTAGTTGTTTTAGATGTTTTTTTTTAGGTGTTCTAGTTGTTAAGGTGTTATATGTGTTTTAGGTGTTATAGGTGTTTTAGGTGTTTAGGTGCTATAGGTGTTTTTTAGGTGTTATAGTTGTTTTCTGGTGTTTTAGGTGTTATAGGCGATTTTTGGTGTTTTTTATGGTGTTATATGTGTTCTAGGTGTTATAGTTGTTTTTTATGGTGTTGTAGTTGTTATATGTGTTTTAGTTGTTATAGGTGTTTTATTTGTTATAGTTGTTATAGTTGTTTTAGTTGATAGAGTTGTTTTTGTTGTTATAAGTGTTCTAGGTGTAATAGGTGTTCTAGTTGTTTATGGTGTTTTAGTTGTTGTATGTGTCTTAGTTGATTTAGGTGTTATAGTTATCCTAGGTGTTATACAGTAGATGTTAAGTTGTTTTATTTGTTTTATTTGTTTTAGTTGTTCTAGTTGTAATAGTTGTTATAGTTGTTTTAAATTATTTAGTTGTTTTAGTTGTTTAGTTGATATAGTTGTAATAGTTGTTCTAGTCGTTTAGTTGTTTTTGTTGTTGCATTTGTTATGGTTTTTATTGTTTTTTAAGTTGTTTCAGTTGTTTTAGTTGTTTTAGTTGTTTTAGTTGTTTTAGTTGTTCCAGTTGTTTTAGTTGTTTTAGTTGTTCTAGTTGTTTTAGTTGTTGTAGTTGTTTTATTTGTTATTGTTGTTTGAGTTGTTTAGTTGTTTCAGTTGTTTAGTTGTTTTAGTTATTTAGTTGTGTTAGTTGTTTAGGTGTTTCAGTTGTTGTAGGTGTTCAAGGTGTTAAAGGTGTTTATAGGTGTTCTTTGTGTTATATGTGTTCTTGGTGTTTCAAGTGTTATAGGTGTTATAGGTGTTTTAGTTGTTTAAGTTGTTATAGTTGTATTAGTTGTTCTAGTCGTTTTAGTTGTTCTAGTTAATGCAGTTGTAATAGTTTTTTTAGTTCTTATAGTTGTTTCAGTTGTTTTAGTTGTTTAGGTGTTATAGTTGTTCTAGGTGTTCTAGTTGTTCAAGGTGTTTTAGTTTTTGTATGTGTCGTAGTTGATTTAGGTGTTTTATTGTTTTAGGTGTTGTAGATGTTTAAGTTGTTTTATTTGTTTTAGTTGTTTTAAATGTTCTAGTTGTAATTGTTGTTATAGTTGTTATAGTTGTTTAGGTTGTTCAAGTTGTTTTAGTTTTTTTAGTTGTTCTTGTTGTTTTAGTTGTTTAGTTGTTTTAGTTGTATTAGTTGTTCTAGTCGTTTTAGTTGTTTTAGTTGTTGCAGTTGTTTTAGTTTTTTTAGTTCTTTTAGTTGTTACAGTTGTTTTCGATGTTTTAGTTGTTTTAGTTGTTTAGTTGTTTCAGTTGTTCCAGTTGTTTTAGTTGTTTTAGTTGTTCTAGTTGTTTTAATTGTTGTAGTGGGTTTAGTTGTTATTGTTGTTATAGTTGTTTTAGAGGTTTTAGTAGTTTAGTTGTTATAGTTGTTTTAGTTGTTTTAGTTGTTTTAGTTGTTTAGGTGTTTCAGTTGTTTTAGGTGATTAAGGTGTTATAGGTGTTTATATGTGTTCTTTGTGTTATATATGTTCTAGGTGTTTCAAGTGTTATATAAGTTATAGTTGTTTAGGTAGTTTTAGGTGTTTTAGTTGTTTTAGATGTTTTAGTTGTTTAAGGTGTTTTAGTTGTTACATCTGTTTTTTAATTTTTTAGGTGTTCTAGTTGTTTTCGGTGTTATATGTGTTTTAGGTGTTATAAGTGTTCTAGGTGTTTAGGTGTTCTAGGTGTTTTAGGTTTTTTAGGTGTTTTTTTATGTGTTATAGGTGTTTTAGTTGTTTCAGTTGTTATAGGTAATTTAGTTGTTTCAGCAGTTATAGTTGTTTTAGGGGTTTTAGTTGTTCTAGTTCTTTTAGTTGTTTTAGTTGGTATAGTTGTTTTAGTTGTTTTATTTGTTTTATTTGTTTAGTTGTTTATAGTTATTTTAGTTGTTTTAGTGTTTCAGTTGTTCAGTTTTTTAGTTGTTTTAGTTGTTGTTAGTTGTTCTAGTTATTCCAGTTGTTTTAGTTGTTTTAGTTGTTTTAGTTGTTCTAGTTGTTCAAGTGGTTTTAGTTGTTTTAGTTGTTCAGTTGTTTTAGTTGTTCTAGTTGTTCTAGTTGTTTAAGTTGTTTCAGCTGTTTTAGTTATTTTAGGTGTTAAGGTATTTAAGTTTTTTGAGTTGTTTCAGGCGTTGTAGTTGTTTAAGGTGTTGAAGGTGTTTTAGTTGTTGTAGTTGTTATAGTTGTTTTAGTTGTTTTAGTTGTTATAGTTGTTTTAGTTGTTTTAGTTGTTTTAGTTGTTTTAGTTGTTTTAGTTGGTTCAGTTGTTTAGTTGTTTTAGTTGTTTCAGTTGTTTTAGTTGTTCTACTTGTTCTAGTTGTTTTAGTTGTTATAGTTGTTTTAGTTGTTTTAGTTGTTTCAGTTGTTTTAGTTGTTTTAGTTGTTTTAGTTGTTTCAGTTGTTTAGTTGTTTTAGTTGTTCAGTTGTTTTAGTTGTTCAAGTTGTTCTAGTTGTTTAAGTTGTTTCAGCTGTTTTAGTTATTTCAGGTGTTTAAGGTATTTAAGTTTTTTGAGTTGTTTCCGGTGTTGTAGTTGTTTAAGGTGTTGAAGGTGTTTTAGTTGTTGTAGTTGTTATAGTTGTTTTAGTTGTTTTAGTTGTTTCAGTTGTTTTAGTTGTTCTACTTGTTCTAGTTGTTTTAGTTGTTATAGTTGTTTTAGTTGTTTTAGTTGTTTCAGTTGTTTTAGTTGTTTTAGTTGTTTTAGTTGTTTCAGTTGTTTAGTTGTTTTAGTTGTTCAGTTGTTTTAGTTGTTCAAGTTGTTCTAGTTGTTTAAGTTGTTTCAGCTGTTTTAGTTATTTCAGGTGTTTAAGGTATTTAAGTTTTTTGAGTTGTTTCCGGTGTTGTAGTTGTTTAAGGTGTTGAAGGTGTTTTAGTTGTTGTAGTTGTTATAGTTGTTTTAGTTGTTTTAGTTGTTTCAGTTGTTTTAGTTGTTCTACTTGTTCTAGTTGTTTTAGTTGTTATAGTTGTTTTAGTTGTTTTAGTTGTTTCAGTTGTTTTAGTTGTTATAGTTGTTTTAGTTGTTTTAGATGTTTTAGTTGTTTTGGTTGTTTGAGTTGTTTTAGTTGTTCTAGTTGTTTTAGTTGTTTTAGTTGTGCTAATTGTTCTAGTTGCTTTAGTTATTTTAGGTGTTTCATTTGTTGTAGTTGTTATAGTTGTTATAGTTGTGTAGTTGTTATAGGTGTTTTATGAGTGTTTTAGTTGTTATAGTTGCTATATGTGTTTTAAATGTTTTAGTTGTTTATGTTGTTTGAGGTGTTATAGTTGTTTAGTTGTTTTAGTTGTACTTGTTGTTTTAGTTGTTTTAGTTGTTCTGGTTGGTATGGTTGTTTAGTTGTTTAGATGTTTTAGTTGTTACAGTTTTTTTTAGTTGTTTTAGTTGTTTCAGTTGTTTAGTTGTTGTAGTTGTTTTAGGGGTTTTAGTTGTTTTAGTTGTTGTAGTTGTTGAAGTTGTTTTAGTTGATTTAGTTGCTCTAGCTGTTTCAGGAGTTTTAGTTGTTTAGATGTTTTAGGTGTTTAGGTGTTATAGTTGTTCAGGTGTTATAGTTGTTTTAGGTGTTCTAGTTGTTTCAGGTGTTCTAGTTGTTATAGGTGTTATAGTTGTTATGGTTGTTTTAGGTGTTTTAAGTATTTTAGGTGTTTTAGGTGTTATAGTTGTTCAATGTGTTATAGGTGTTTTATGTGTTTTAGGTGTTTGAGGTGTTTTAGGTGTTCAACGTGTTTTGTTGTTTTAGTTGTTAAGTTGATTCAGCTGTTTAAGGTGTTTCAGTTGTTCCAGGTGTTCTAGTTGTTTTATGTGTCTTAGTTGTTTTAGGTAATATAGTTGTTATAGTTGTTTTAGTTGTTTAAGTTGTTATAGTTGTTTAGTTTTTTAAAGGTTTTAGTTGTTATAGTTGTTATATGTGTTTGGTTGTTTTATGGTGTTTCATGTGTTATAGGCGTTTTTCGATGTGTTTTTTTTCCGATGTAATATGTGTTCTTGGTGTTTTAGTTGTTTTTCTATATGGTTTTAGTTGTTTTATGTGTTATAGTTGTTAAAAGTTTTTCAGTTGATTTAGTTGTTATAGTTGTTTCAGTATTTTTAGGTGTTTTAGTTGTTTTAGGTGTTCCAGTTGTTCAAGGTGTTTTAGTTTTTGTATGTGTCTTAGTTGATTTAGGTGTTTTATTGTTTTGGGTGTTGTAGATGTTTAAGTTGTTTCATTCGTTTTAGTTGTTTTAAATGTTCTAGTTGTAATAGTTGCTATAGTTGTTATAGTTGTTTGGTTGTTTTAGTTGTTTTAGTTGTTTTAGTTGCTCAAGTTGTTTTAGTTGTTGTAGTGGTTTTAGTTGTTATTGATGTTTTAGTGGTTTTAGTTGTTTTAGTTGTTTAGTTGTTATAGTTGTTTTAGTTGTTTTAGTTGTGTTAGTTGTTTAGGTGTTTCAGTTGTTTTAGGTTTTTAAGATGTTATAGGTGTTTATAGGTGATCTTTGTGTTATATGTGTCCTAGGTGTTTCAAGTGTTATAGGTGTTTTAGGTGTTTTAGTTGATTGAGTAGTTTTAGGTGTGTTAGTTGTTATAGATGTTTTAGTTGTTTAGGTGTTCTAGTTGGTACATGTGTTTTTTTATTTTGTAAGTGTTCTAGTTGTTTTCGGTGTAATAGGTGTTTTAGGTGTTATAATTGTTTAAGGTGTTTAGGTGTTATAGGTGTTTTAGGTTTTTTAGGTGTTTTTTTATGTGTTATAGGGGTTCTAGTCGTTTCAGTTGTTATAGGTGTTTCTAGTTGTTTCAGCAGTTATAGTTGTCTTAGGGGTTTTAGTTGTTCAAGTTCTTTTAGTTGTTTTAGTTTCTATAGTTGTTTTAGTTGTTTTATTTGTTTTAGTTGTTCAGTTGTTTTTTAGTTGTTATAGTTGTTTTAGTGTTTCCGTTGTTCAGTTTTTTTAGTTGTTTTAGTTGTTTATAGTTGTTTTAGTTGTTCCAGTTGTTTTAGTTCTTCTAGTTGTTCAAGTTGTTTTAGATGTTTTAGTTGTTATAGTTGTTTCAGTTGTTTTAGTTGTTGTTAGTTGTTCTAGTTGTTCCAGTTGTTTTAGTTGTTTTAGTTGTTCTAGTTGTTCAAGTGGTTTTAAGTTTTTTAGTTGTTCAGTTGTTTTAGTTGTTTCAGTTGTTCTAGTGGTTTTAGTTGTTTCAGTTGTTTTAGTTATTTTAGGTGTTTAAGGTATTCAAGTTGTTTGAGTTGTTTCAGGTGTTGTAGTTGTTTAAGGTGTTGTAGGTGTTTTAGTTGTTGTAGTTGTTATAGCTGTTTTAGTTGTTTTAGTTATTTTAGTTGTTTTAGTTGTTTTAGTTGTTTCCGTTGTTTAGTTGTTTCAGTTGTTTAGTTGTTTTAGTTGTTTCAGTTGTTTTAGTTGTTATACTTGTTCTAGTTGTTTTAGTTGTTATAGTTGTTTTAGTTGTTTTAGTTGTTCTAGTTGTTCAAGTGGTTTTAGGTTTTTTAGTTGTTCAGTTGTTTTAGTTGTTTTAGTTGTTCTAGTGGTTATAGTTGTTTCAGTTGTTATAGGTATTTTAGGTGTTTAAGGTATTCAAGTTGTTTGAGTTGTTTCAGGTGTTGTAGTTGTTTAAGGTGTTGTAGGTGTTTTAGTTGTTGTAGTTGTTATAGTTGTTTTGGTTGTTTCAGTTAATTCAGTTGTTGTAGTTGTTTCAGTTGTTTTAGTTTTTCCAGTTGTTTTAGTTGTTTTAGTTGTTTAGTTGATTTAGTTGTTCTAGTTGTTTTAGTTGTTATGGTTGTTTTAGTTGTTTTAGATGTTCTAGTTGTTTTAGTTGTTGAGTTGTTTTAGTTGTTCTAGTTGTTTTAGTGGTTTTAGTTGTTTTAATTGTTCTGGTTGCTTTCGTTATTTTAGGTGTTTTATTTGTTGTAGTTGTTATAGTTGTTATAGTTGTTTAGTTGTTATAGGTGTTTTTGAGTGTTTTAGTTGTTATAGTTGCAATATGTGTTTTAAATGTTTTAGTTGTTTTTTGTTGTTATAGGTGTTTAGTTGTTTAGTTGTTTTAGTTGTTCTAGTTGTTATAGTTGTTTTAGTTGTTCTAGTTGTTTTAGTTGTTTTAGTTGGTATGGTTGTTGTAGTTGTTTAGTTGTTTTAGTTGTTCTAGTTGTTTTAATTTTTTTAGTTGTTTCAGTTGTTAAGTTGTTGTAGTTGTTTTAGGTGTTTCATTTGTTTCAGTTGTTTTAGTTGATGAAGTTGTTTAGTTGATTTAGTTGCTCTAGCCGTTTTAGGAGTTTTAGTTGTTTAGATGTTTTAGGTGTTTAGGTGCTTTAGTTGTTTAGGTGTTTTAGTTGTTTTAGGTGTTCTAGTTGTTTCAGGTGTTCTAGTTGTTATAGGTGTTATAGTTGTTTCTAGTTGTTTTAGGTGTTCTGAGTATTTTAGGTGTTTTAGGTGTTATAGTTGTTATATGTGTTATAGGTGTTTCATGTGTTTTAGGTGTTTGAGGTGTTATAGGTGTTCTACGTGTTTTGTTGTTTTAGTTGTAAAGTTGATTTAGTTGTTTAAGGTGTTTCAGTTGTTCCAGGTGTTTTAGTTGTTATAGGTGTTTTATTTGTTTTAGGTAATTTAGTTGTTATAGTTGTTTTAGTTGTTAGAGTTGTTTTAGTTGTTTTAGGTGTTTTAGTAGTTCTAGGTGTTCTAGTTAATTGAGTTGTTTTAGTTGTTGTATGTGTCTTAGTTGATTTAGGTGTTTTATTGTTTTAGGTATTGTAGATGTTTAAGTTGTTTTATTTGTTTCATTTGTTTTAGTTGTTTTCGTTGTTTTAGTTGTAATAGTTGTAATAGTTTTTATAGTTGTTATAGTTGTTTTAGTTGTGTAAGTGGTTTTAGTTGTTTTAGTTGTTTTAGTTGTATTAGTTGTTCTAGTTGTTTTAGATGTTTTAGTTGTTTCAGTTGTTATAGTTGTTTTAGTTCTTATAGTTGTTTCAGTTGTTTTAGTTGATTTAGTTGTTATAGTTGTTTTGTTGTTTTAGTTGTTCTATTTGTTATAGCTGTTCTAGTTGTTTTAGTTGTGGTAGTTGTTGTAGGTTTTATTGTTGTTCTAGTTGTTTTAGTTGTTTTAGTTGTTTTGTTGTTTAGTGGTTTTAGTTGTTCTAGTTGTTTTAGTTGTTTAGGAGTTTCAGTTGTTTTAAGTGTTATAGGTGTTTATATGGGTTCTTTGTCTTCTATGTGTTCAAGGTGTTCTAAGTGTTATAGGTGTTTTAGGTGTTGTTGTTTTTTGAGTTGTTTTAGGTGTTTTAGTTGTTCTAGTTGTTTTAGTTTTGTTTTTTTAGTTGTTGTAGTTGTTTTAGTTGTTTTAGTTTTATATTTGTTTAGTTGTTATAGTTGTTAAAGTTGTTTTAGTTGTTTTAGTTGTTTCAGTTGTTCAGTTTTCTTAGTTGTTTCAGTTGTTTTGAGTTGTTTTAGTTGTTTTAGTTGTTATAGTTGTTCAAGTTGTTTTAGTTGTTTTAGTTGTTTTAGTTGTTTCAGTTATTTTAGTTGTCTCAGTGGTTTTAGTTGTTTCAGTTGTTTTAGTTGTTTTAGTTGTTCAAGTTGTTCAAGTGGTTTTAGTTGTTTTAGTTCTTTAGTTGTTTTAGTTGTTTTAGTTGTCCTAGTTGTTTTGGTTGTTTTCGTTGTTTCAGTTGTTTTAGGTGTTTAAGTTTTTTAAGTTGTTCCAGTTGTTTTAGGTGTTCTAGTTGTTCTAGGTGTTCTAGTTGTTTCAGGTGTTTTAGTTGTTGTATATGTCTTAGTTGATTTAGGTGTTTTATTGTTTTAGGTGATGTAGATGTTTAAGTTGTTTTATTTGTTTTATTTGTTTTATTCGTTTTAGTTGTTTTAGTTGTTTTAGTTGTAATAGTTGTAATAGTTTTTTATAGTTGTTTTAGTTGTTCTAGTTGTTTAAGTGGTTTTAATTGTTTTAGTTGTTTTAGTTGTATTACTTGTTCTATTTGTTTTAGATGTTCTAGTTGTTTCAGTTGTTATAGTTGTTTTAGTTCTTATAGTTGTTTCAGTTGTTTTAGTTGTTGTAGTTGTTATAGTTGTTTTAGTTGTTTTCGTTGTTGTAGTTGTTTTAGGTGTTCAAGTTGTTTAAGTTGTTCCAGTTGTTTTAGGTGTTGTAGTTGTTTAAGGTGTTGTATGTGTTATAGTTGTTGTAGTTGTTTAAGTTGTTTTTGTTGTCATAGTTGTTTCAGTTGTTCCAGTTGTTTCAGTTGTTTTAGTTGATTTAGTTGTTAGAGTTGTTCCAGTAGTTTTAGTTGCTTTAGTTGTTATAGTTGTTTTATTTGTTATCGTTGTTATAGGTGTTTTAGTTGTTTAGGTGTTCTAGTTGTTTCAGGTGTTCTAGTTAATCTAGGTGTTATAGTTGTTGTAGTTGTTTTAGGTGTCTTAGGTGTTCTAGGTGTTTTTGGTGTTATAGTTGTTATATGTGTTATAGGTGTTTTATATGTTTTAGGTGTTTGAGGTGTTATAGATGTTCTATGTGTTTTGTTGTTTTAGTTGTTTTAGTTGATTTAGTTGTTCAAGGTATTTCAGTTCTTCCAGGTGTTTTAGTTGTTGTAGATGTTGTAGTTGTTTTAGGTAATTTAGTTGTTATAGTTGTTATAGTTGATTTAGTTGTTTAGTTGTTTTAGTTGTTTTAGTTGTTTTAGTTGTTTTAGTTGTTTAGTTGTTATAGTTGTTTAGGTGTTATAGTTGTTTCTGGTGTTTTAGGTGTTATAGGCGTTCATATGTGTTTTTTTTGGTGTTATATGTGTTTAAGGTGTTTAAGTTTTTTTTTTCAGGTGTTTTAGTTGTTATAGGTGTTATAGTTGTTCTAGGTGTTTTAGGTGTTCTAGTTGTTTAAGTTGTTTTAACTGTTGTATGTGTCTTAGTTGATTTAGGTGTTATAGTTGTTATAGGTGTTATAGATGTTTAAGTTGTTTTATTTGTTTTAGTTGTTTTAGTTGTTCTAGTTGTAATAGTTGTTTAGTTGTTATAGTTTTTTTAGTTGTTTTAGTTGTTTAGTTGTTTTAGTTGTATTAGTTGTTTCAGTTGTTTAGTTGTTGTAGTTGTTCTAGGTGTTTCAGTTGTTTAGTTGTTGTAGTTGTTTTAGTTGTTCTAGTTGTTTTTGTTGTTTAGTTGTTTTGGTTGGTATCGTTGTTTTAGTTGTTTAGTTGTTTTAGTTGTTCTAGTTGTTTCAGTTGTTTAGTTGTTGTAGTTGCTCTAGGTGTTTTAGTTGTTTTAGTTGTTTTAGTTGTTTCCGTTGTAATAGTTGTTATAGTTGTTATAGTTGTTTTTGTTGTTTAGTTGTTTTAGTTTTTTAGTTGTTCTAGTTGTTTTTAGTTGTTTAGTTGTTTTAGTTGTATTAGTTGTTCTAGTCGTTTTAGTTGTTTTAGTTGTTGCAGTTGTTATAGTTTTAGTTCTTCTAGTTGTTTCAGTTGTTTTAGTTGTTTTAGTTGTTCTAGTTGTTTAAGTTGTTCTAGTTGTTTTAGTTGTTTTAGTTGTTCTAGTTGTTTTAGTTGTTGTAGTTGTTTTAGTTGTTTTTGTTGTTTAGTTGTTTTAGTTGTTTTAGTTGTTTAGTTGTTATAGTTGTTATAGTTGTTTTAGTTGTTTTAGTTGTTTATGTGTTTCAGTTGTTTTAGGTGTTTAAGGTGTTATAGGTGTTTATAGGTGTTCTTTGTGTTATATGAGACCTAGGAGTTGAAAGTGTTATAGGTGCTTTAGGTGTTTAGTTGTTTAAGTTGTTTTAGGTGTTTTAGTTGTTCTAGATGTTGTAGTTGTTATAGGTGTTCTAGTTGTTTTATGTTTTTTTTTTCATAGGTGTTCTAGTTGTTTTAGGTGATATATGTGTTTTAGGTGTTATAGGTGTTATAGGTGTTTAGGTGTTATAGGTGTTTTAGTTTTTTTAAGTGTTTTTTAGGTGTTGTAGGTGTTCTAATCGTTTTAGTTGTTATAGGTGTTCTAGTTGTTTCAGGTGTTATAGTTGTTTTAGGGGTTTTAGTTGTTTTAGGTGTTTTAGTTGTTTTAGTTGTTATGGTTGATTTAGTTGTTTTAGTTGTTTTAGTTGTTTAGTTGTTTTAGTTGTTTTAGTTGTTTAGTTGTTTAGTTGTTTTAGTTGTTTCAGTTGTTCAGTTTTTTTAGTTGTTTAGTTGTTTATAGTTGTTTTAGTTGTTCTAGTTGTTTGAGTGGTTTTAGTTGTTCAAGTTGTTTTAGTTGTTTAGTTGTTTTAGTTCTTTCAGTTGTTTTAGTTGTTTTAGTTGTTCTTATTGTTTCAGTTGTTCTAGTTGTTTTAGTTGTTTAAGTTGTTCAAGTGGTTTTAGTTGTTTCAGTTGTTCAGTTATTTTAGTTGTTCTAGTTGTTTTAGTTGTTTCAGTTGCTCAAGTTATTTTAGGTGTTTAAGGTATTTAAGTTGTTTCAGTTGTTTTAAATGTTGTAGTTGTTTAAGGTGTTGTAGGGGTTTTAGTTGTTGTAGTTGTTACAGTTGTTTTAGTTGTTATTGTTGTTTTAGTTGTTTTAGTTGTTTCAGTTCTCTTAGTTGTTTCAGTTGTTTAGTTGTTTTAGTTGTTTTAGTTCTTCTAGTTGTTATAGTTGTTTAAGTTGTTCTAGTTGTTTTAGTTGTTTTAGTTGTTTTATTCGTTTTAGATGTTCTAGTTGTTGTAGTTGTTTGAGTAGTTTTAGTTGTTCTGGTTGTTCTAGTTGTTTTAGTTGTTATAATTGTTTTAGTTGCTTTAGTTATTTTAGGTGTTTTATTTGTTGTAGTTGTTATAGTTGTTATAGTTGTTTAGTTGTTATAGGTGTTTTTGAGTGTTTTAGTTGTTATAGTTGCTATATGTGTTTTACATGTTTTAGTTGTTCTAGTTGTTTTAGGTGTTTTAGTTGTTTAGTTGTTTCAGTTGTTCTAGTTGTTATAGTTGTTATAGTTGTTCTAGTTGTTTTAGTTGTTTTCGTTGTTTTAGTTGGTATGGTTGTTGTAGTTGTTTAGTTGTTTTAGTTGTTCTAGTTGTTTTAATTGTTTGAGTTGTTTCAGTTGTTAGTTGTTGTAGTTGTTCTAGGTGTTTTAGTTGTTTTAGTTGTTTTAGTTGTTGTAGTTGATTTAGTTGCTCTAGCTGTTTTAGGAGTTTTAGTTGCTTAGATGTTTTAGGTGTTTAGGTGCTTAAGTTGTTTATGTGTTTTAGCTGTTATATGTGTTTTAGTTGTTTTAGATAATTTAGTTGTTATAGTTGTTTTAGTTGTTCTAGTTGTTTTAATTTTTTTAGTTGTTTCAGTTGTTTAGTTGTTGTAGTTGTTTTAGGTGTTTCAGATGTTTTAGTTCTTTAGTTGTTTTAGTTGTTTTAGTTGCTCTAGTTGTTTTGGTTGTTTTCGTTGTTTTAGTTGTTTTAGGTGTTAAAGTTGTATAAGTTGTTCCAGTTGTTTTAGGTGTTGTAGTTGTTTAAGGATTTGTAGGTGTTTTAGTTTACAAGTGTTTACAAGTGTAGGAAGACAACAACAGGCCTATTGGCCCAAACTAGGCTGCCTTTTGGTAGCAAGAGTGTTAGTTCTGGAGTAGAACGTCTAAGAGGCCTATTGGCCCAAACTAGGTTGCCTTATGGTGGCAAGAGAATTAGTTTTGAAGTAGAACGTCTAAGAGAGCTTCATGTGCCATTTCTAATTTATTTATAACAACAGGAAATGGAACGGTTTAGCTATTTATCGGCGATTTATGTAGAACTTATCGAGCCGCGACTTGAACGTTTCGATTGTATTGCTGTTTAC